>CM056050.1:610281250-610468750 GCA_029574335.1 Rana kukunoris
CTGGCAGGACATAGATCTGTGTGTCTACACCCCATCATTACACACACAGATACATGGTCCTGCCATGATTGCGGGCAATCGCGGGTGCCCGGCGGTCATCGTGATCGCCAGACAAGCGCACCAGATCCCGAGGAATGCAGCCAGAAAAATCAAGGACGTCATATGACGTCCAGTCTGAAGGACGAAGGGTTCCTGCCGACGTCATTTTACAATGGCTCGGAAGGGAACAGGTTAAAGGGGTGTTCCAGCCCTAAGTTGTGTTTATTAAAAGTCAGCAGCTACAAAAAGTGTAGCTGCTGGCTTTTAATAAACACTCACTTACCTGCTCCTGCGTTCCAGCGACGCGCCGACCGGGGCTCCGCTCCTCTCCCCCCTGCCCGGCCGGCGTCTCCATCCTGACTGTGGGTACCCAGCCGTGACAGCCTTCGGCTTCACGGCCGGGCACCCACTGCGCATGCGCGAGCCGTACTGCGCATGCGTGCGCGGCGCGGCTCGCCGCTGATTGGAGAGGCGATCGCATGGGACCTGTCAGTGTCCCATGTGATCGCCTACAGGGAGGGGGCTGGTGTAGGCGATTAAGGCTTAATCGCCTAACCAGCCCCTCGGCGGAAGCAGGAAGTGGGACAGGAAGTCCCACTCCTACTGAAGCCCCCACTCCCCCCCCAAAAAAATTACATGCCAAATGTGGCATGTATGGGGGTGAGGAGTGGGAAAAGCTAAGGTCGTTTTTTTGGGTGGAACACCCCTTTAAATGAATGTGGTTTTGATTCAGGAAAGTCCATTAATTTTAAAATGTTATTTCTAAAAGCCATCGCCAACAGTTTGTGCAGCGCTTTACAACATATGGGGGGGGGGGCGGTGGCGCAGACAGTACAGTTACAATTCAATACAGGAAGGATCAGAGGGCCCTGATCATAAGCGCTTATATTCTATAAGTCATCAAATTTACTGATAATGTTCATTTAGAAATAGTGGTGCAACGGATCGTCGGTGATCCGATCCGGAAAACGTTGATCTGAACTGCACACACGTGATCCGATGATTGATTTCTGAAAAAGAGTTGTTGCGAATGTTCTGTCCACACACAGCGTGGTCATGGCGAGCGGAGGAACTTGTACGCCTCGCGTCATTTAATTCCCCTGTATGGGAGCTTTTTGGCGTCCCTGTCAAATAGTGGTGCAACAGATCACAGTTGATCAGTACGGGTCACCCACTTTTGGATCGGCACGCACTGTGATCCACGGATTGCCGTGGCTCTGAAGCTTTCCTAATGTTACTGCCTCCGCTCTGGCGCTAGGCCGAGGCCTTTCCTAATGTTATCGCCGTGGCTCCGAAGGTAGGCCGAAGCCGCGGCCTTTCCTAATGTTATGGCCTCAGCTCTGGGGCTAGGCCGAAGCCGGGGCTATAACATTAGGAAAGGCCGTGGCTTCGCCTAGCTCCGGAGCCGCGGCCATCTTGGTACACCCGGCAGCGGCCCTCCTCTCTGTTTACACCCACAGAGGAGGACCCAGCAGTCGGTGGGGGGGGGGTGCCTTTACTGAGAGGAGAGGGGTGTCTGCACCGAGGTGGTTATTTACTGAGGGGGGGCTATAGTTGGTGATTTATTCTTGATACTTATTGTTTTTTGTATATCTAAGGGCAAAACTTTATTTTATTTTTATTTTAACCACTTGAGACCCGGACCAAAATGCAGGTAAAGGACCTTGCCCCTTTTTGCGATTCGGCACTGCGTCGTTTTAACTGACAATTGCGCGGTTGTGCGACGTGGCTTCTAAACAAAATTGGCGTCCTTTTCCCCCCACAAATAGAGCTTTCTTTTGGTGGTATTTGATCACCTCTGCGGTTTTTATTTTTTGCGCTATAAACAGAAATAGAGCGACAATTTTGAAAAAAAATAAATATTTTTTACTTTTTGCTAAAATATATATATATATTTTTTTTTTTCCTCAGTTTAGGCCGATACGTATTCTTCTACCTATTTTTGGTAAAAAAAAATCGCAATAAGCGTTTATCGGTTGGTTTTCGCAAAATTGATAGCGTTTACAAAATAAGGGATAGTTTTATTGCATTTTTATAAAAAAAATTTTTTTTTACTACTAATAGCGGCGATAAGCGTTTTTTTTTTTTTTTTTTTTTTGTGTGACTGCGACATTATTGCGGACACTTCGGACAATTTTGACACATTTTTGTGACCATTGTCATTTTCACAGCAAAAAATGCATTTAAATTGCATTGTTTACTGTGAAAATGACAGTTGCAGTTTGGGAGTTAACCACAAGGGGGCGCTGTAGGATTTGTGTGTTCCCTGCGTGTGTTTACAACTGTAGGGGGGTGTGACTGTAGATGTGATGTCATCGATTGTGTCCCCCTATAACAGGGATGACGTGATCGATGCTGCGGCCACAGTGAAGCACTGGGAAGCCGTGTTTACACACGGCTCTCCCCGTTCTTCAGCTCCGGGGACGGATCGCCGCACTGCAGCGGCGATCGGGTCCGCGAGTCCCACGGTCCCGGAGCTTCGGACCGGGTCACGGTTGCGCGCCCGTGACCCACGGCTGGGTACTAGAAACCAACGTGTATATATACATTGATGTGCCCAGCCGTGCCATTCTGCTGACGTAAATGTGCAGTAGGCGGTCCTTAAATGATTAAAGTAGCGCTTCACCCAAAAGTGGGGGCTCCACCTATCATACATCTCTCCCCGCCCTCCGGTGCCGTATTTAACCTCTATCGGGGACGGGTCCATATTTTTGACAGGGACCCTGTTCACCTTCCGAGAGCTCTCGCTGCGGCCGAGACCTCTCTGAAGTCTGGCATGCTAGGCAACTGCCTGTGAAGCCCGAAAGGCTAAATTGCAGGTTTTCCTCATCACGGATGGCGGCAGCAGCAGCAGCCGAAAAAGCCGGTGGAAACATCGACTGCGGTGCCGCCATCGCTGGATTCCAGGACTGGTAAGTGTCCGATTATTAAAAGTCAACAGCTACAGTATGTGAAGCTGCTGACTTTAAACAAAAATTAAGAATTTGTTGGGAGGTGGGGGCAGAACTTGGCTTAAGATTTTGGATAAAGAGGGGCTAGAACCCCCTGGCAGGTTTTTATTGCTTTCTCCTATTTGTCCTGTTAAATGTTACCCGAGAAGGTAAAAGAAAATCCCAAATATTTAAATCGTCACCAGAAAAGTAATAGAGGGGGAAATCTTCCAGTGGGGACACTAGTCCCGGTGACCTGGGGGGGGGGGGGGACAAAGGATTCCCTTAATTTGCAGGGGTTTCCTCTCACTTCCTGTTTTGGCTACTAGATGGGGAAAGTGAAAGGAAATCTCCCCAATGAGACCCAGGTGGATAAAAATAAAAACTAACAGGGGGGGGGTATAACACTCCCTTACGCAATCCAAAATTGGGGGAGGGTAAGGTTTTCTAGTTGCTGATGGTTCTTCCCTTATATCTGTTACTAGGTGACTTCTGATGATTTGATATTATTATAAGTGGATGGTGTATCCTCATAGTGTGTGTCGGGGTTGGGTGTGTGCCCTTCTGATGGGGTCACGGGAGGATCTGATGGGTGTGATGGTACCTGGCTCAGGACATGGTTTAGGGAGGGTTATGAAGCTTCCAGTCTTGCGACACTTCAGTTTTTATTGAGATGGAGGACCTGGCATTTGACGAGATTCATTTCACAGAACTCTCTTAGCCATTCTGCCGACGTAAATGTGCAGGAGGCGGTCCTTAAGTGGTTAAGGGCCGACGGTTTGCTTTCTTGTAATAACCAATGATGCGGCTAAGCAGCTGCTTGGCTGTTATTACAAGCAGTGGGAGAAGACGTTCCCCCCCCCCCCCCCCCCCCCCACCACCCTCCTCCTGCCTCTCACCTGTTCCACCGGGAGACGTAAGTGAACAGCCGGCATGTACACCAGGTCGCCGGAGACCCGAACAAAGCCAGAATCGGCTTTGATCAGGTCTGGGATTTAGTAACCCGGAAGTCTGACTTCATGCCATCACTTCCCGGTTATGTGGAGCCTTAGAGGCGCCAGATTTAAAAATAAGTCAGTATTCAAAACCGCCAAACTTGCCACTTTTACATGCAAAGGAGGGATTTGGGGGTCTTGTAGACTCCAGAGCCCTCCATAAAGAGTACCTGTCACTGCCTGGGGATGTTTACATTCCTTATGACGGCAATAAAAGTGATCCAAAAAAGAGAAAAATTAAAGACACAGTGTGAAAATAGGAAAGAAATTTGAAGCGCCCCATCACCCCGTGCTTGCACGCAAAAGCCATCGCATACGTAAGTCGCGCAAATGTAAACAGTGTTTAAACCACACGTGTGATCATAAGAATAATTAACCACTTCCCGGACTATAGCAAAATGATGGCCGGGAAGTGGTTCAGTTATCCTGACTGGGCGTCGTATAAGCCGCGATCGTTGGCGTGTCAGTCTGACTGGCGCACCGATCTCGGTAAAGGGCCTCTGACTGATGCTCTTTACCAGGTAATCAGCCATGTGCAATAACAGCGGATCACGATGTAAACAGGAGGAGTCGTTTATTGACTTTTCCTCACTCAGACGCGAGTAGAGTCGAGCCGATTGGCTGCTCTCATGACGGAGGAGGGGGGGGTGTCTGTGCTGATTGTTAGCGCAGCCCTCCCGCGGATGCCTGCCCGGGAGCACCAGGAATGCCCACAAGTATGCCACCATGAAACACCAGGGATATGCCAGTCGTTACCCAGGCAGCTGCAAATCGGTGTCTATCGGTGCAATCTATCAGTGCCGCCCAGCAGTGCTGCCTACCCGAGCCACCCATAAGTACTCACCAGTGCACCTACCATGGTGCCGCCTTATCAGTGCCCATCGATGAAAAGGAAAATTATTTAATTTTTTTTTTTTTTTTTTTACAAAAATTTATGAACAAAGGTTTTTTTTTTTTAAGTAAAAACCACAGAGGTGATAAAATACCACCACAAGAAAGCTCTATTTGTGGGGGGGGGGGGGGGATGATAAATTTATTTGGGTACAGCGTCGCATGACCACACAATTGTCATTTTTAAAAAGTGAAAGCGCTGAAAATTGGCTTGGACAGGAAGGGAGGGGGGTTAAGTGCCCGGTATTGAAGTGGTTAATAATAATAATCCTTCCGCGGCTGAGGTGGTTAAAGTATTCCGCCCAGCGCTGAGCTAAATGATAGGTCTCCTGACACTTAAACATGAAACCCATCAGAAAGTAACACTTGGTGACCCCCGAATGCCAATTAATCATAGGTGGCAGCTGGTAGAAGGCCTTGTGGGTGACCCTAATTACTGCTCACTTGGAATGGCTATGGAATGCTCCATGAAGGGTTTGTGGGTTGGCCTGTACAATCTGCTACTCACTCCCAACTACACTATAGTTAGGCTCAGGATAGAAGCGATATCTGTACTTAGAGGAGCTTCGGGGGGGGGGGGGTGATTTACTAAAACAGGAGAGGGCAAAATCTGGTGCAGCTCTGCATGGAAACCAATCGGCTTCCAGGTTTTATTGTCAAAGCTTCATTGAGAAAGCTGAAGTGAGAACCTGATTGGCTACCATGCGCAGCTGCACCAGATTTTGCGCTCTCCTGTAAATCGACCCCCACGGTCTCCTACTCAAAAACACAATAAAAACATCCCCCTGATCCTTACGAAATGTTTTTGATATGAATAATGTAAATAAAGCAGATAGTGTCTCTGCTGTAAGGGTGCTGTCACACTGGGGCGCGGGCATCGTCGGAGGTAAAGCAATATTTAGCGGTGCTTTACCGTCATTTTTGCAGAGGTATTTGCACGCTAGCGGGGGCGCTTTTAACCCCCGCTAGCGGCCGAAAAAGGGGTTAAAACCACTCACGAAGTGCCGCTGTATCGGCACTTTGCTGGCAGTTTGGACGCGCTGCCCATTCATTTCAATGGGCAGGAGCGCGGTGTATCCACTGGTCCCAAGGATGCTGCTTGCAGAAGTTTTTTGTCCCTATCGCATGCAAGACATTTTTTAGGCACTATTTTTAGCCCAAAAATGCCGGAAAAACAGCCCAACATTAAAGGGGGGGGGTTCTAAATGTCTGGTTTACTGTGCCCTGATAATGTTCTGGTGGCAGCCATCTTCAGTGTTGGCAACTCAAGCTAACACCAGCGTGTTCCCGCGATTTAGAGCAGCTGGTTTACCTAGCATGCACTTCCCAAATCTTACGCAGGCTCTGCCAAATCATTGTACCGCTGCAAAAGCACCAGTACTGCCTCCGTTCACTGCTGCCGATGTTTCCTTCTCTGGCTCCCCACCGCTCCATACCCTGTATAGGTGTAGAGGTTGACCGACATGGGTTTTTCTCTGGCCGATGCGATATTTAGAAATCGGGCGGCCGATATATGATGCTGTTTTCTTGCGGCCGATATTGTAGGCCGTTTTTTTTTATTTATTTTTTTGGTGGCACTAATTGGCACTGGAAGATGGCACTACCAGAAGCACTGATTGGCAGGTGGCACATATTGGCACTGGCAGGTTGCACTGGATGGCACTGAAAGGTGGTACTAGCAGATGGCACTGATTGGCAGGTGGCACTAATTGACACTGTCAGGTAGCACTGGCGGTTGGCACGTGGCACTGGCAGGTGGCACTAACAGGTGACACTGGCAATTGGCACTGGATGAAAATAGTTGGCATTGGCAGGTGGCACTGATGGCTTTAGGTGGCACTGGCAGGTGGCACTGGCAGGTGGCACTAAGTGGCACTGGAAAGTGGCACTAATTGGCACTGGCAGGTGGCATTGACAGATGGCACTGGATGGCAAGTGGCACTAATTGGCGCTGGCAGGTGGCATTAGTGCAAAAAAGTGTCACACCCCCCCCTCCTTAGTACAGACCCCCGCCCCCTGTAGTACAGACACCAGAGAGCGGTGTGTGTCCTCCCACGTGCGCGGGCCCCTCTTCTGTGGGTGTAAACAGGAGGGCCGCCTGGCTCGGTGTACCAAGATTGGCACGGCTCCGGAGCTAGGCCGAAGCCGCGGCCTTTCCTGATGCTGTAAACGCCGCGGTCACAGCATCAGGAAAGACAGCGGCTTCGGCCTAGCTCCGGAGCCGTGGCACCGCAAGCGGCCATGTTAAATATCTGCCTAATTTGGATGAAAATCGACCGATGCCGATTTCTCAATTGGCCAAATATCGGCCTGCCGATATATCGGTCGACCTCTAACCCTGTATTGTCAAAACAGCGTGTCCACCTTTGAAATATGGTGCCTAGCTCCGCCTGGCATCGAGTCGTTTCTGGTTTTGAGATAACGCAATGACTGCAGCCCGTTAACTCCGGTTCGTGCGACGTGGCTCCCAAACAAAATTGGCGTCCTTTTTTCCCCACAAATAGAGCTTTCTTTTGGTGGTATTTGATCACCTCTGCGGTTTTTATTTTTTGCGCTATAAACAAAAATAGAGCGACAATTTTGAAAAAGTAAATATTTTTTACTTGTTGCTATAATAAATAGCCCAAAAAAAACAGCGCAATAAGCGACTGGTTTGCGCACAAGTTATAGCGCTTACAAAATAGGGGACAGAATTTTTTATTTATTTTTTTACTAGTAATGGCGGCCATCTGCGGTTTTTATTGGGACTGCGATGTTATGGCGGACACATCGGACACTTTTGACACATTTTTGGCGCCATTCACATTTATACTGCGACTTAATACTAATACTGCATCCAGTGCTATAAAATAATAATGCATTAATTACGACTATAAATGTGACTACTGGCATTGAAGGGTGGTTAACACTAGGAGGAGAGCTGGGTGGAGGGGTTTATAAATGTAGTACCACCCAGCATAGTGTTTTACTTCTAACTAGGGTTGTCCCCCTGATACCCAATACCACTTTTTTTAGGACCCCGAGTACAGGATGACCCCCCTAGTGATCGGGCCGTCTCCCCTTTCCCTAATTCAGCTTCTTCTTCCTCCTTTTATTCTTGTTTCTTTTCTTTTCTTTTTATTTCATACTCTCCCACCTCTGCCGATACCGATACTACTCACTGCTCACCCTTATTTACACCTTACCAAAACTACCAATGTGATCCCCAAGAATGCAGCCATGTCTAACCCCCCCCCCCCCCACAGATATGCAGCCATGTCTCCCCCCCCCCCCCACAGATATGCAGCCATGTCTCCCCCCCCCCCCCCCCCCCCCACAGATATGCAGCCATGTCTCCCCCCCCCCCCCCACAGATATGCAGCCCCATGTCTCCCCCCCCCCCCCCCCAGATATGCAGCCATGTCTCCCCCCCCCCCCCCACAGATATGCAGCCATGTCTCCCCCCCCCCCCACAGATATGCAGCCATGTTGTGTCCCTCCCCCACAGATATGCAGCCATGTTGTCCCCCTCCCCCCCACAGATATGCAGCCATGTTGTCCCCACCCCCACAGATATGCAGCCATGTTGTCCCCCCCCCCCCACAGATATGCAGCCATGTTGTCCCCCCCCCCCCACAGATATGCAGCCATGTTGTCCCCCCCCCCCCCCCCACCCCCACAGATATGCAGCCATGTTGTCCCCCCCCCCCCACAGATATGCAGCCATGTTGTCCCCCCCCCCCCCACAGATATGCAGCCATGTTGTCCCCCCCCCCCCCCACAGATATGCAGCCATGTCCCCCCCACACCGTAGATGCAGATGACGCCGCCGCTACCTAGTTAATCAGCGCGGGAAACATTACAGCTTTCATTTGAATAGCTGTGTGTTCCCCGCTGCGCCGCGTGTAGACACTCCCTCTTGCTCGGGCACTTGGATAGACAGATCACCCGTCCAATCCCGAGCAAGGGGGAGTGTCTATACACGGGGGGGGTAGTATCGGGTCTGGCATCGGGGGCATTTGCGGGAGTATAAGTACTCCTGCAAATGCTCGGTATCGGGACAACCCAAGTTTTATCTGTGGGGGAGGATGTGACTGGGGGAGGTGACCGATCTATGTCCCTATGTACAAGGGACACAGATCGGTACGACTTTGTACGGCCGCAGGGTGGCTCTAATTCTCTGGGGGGCCACTAGAGGGCCCGCCGTATCCCTGAGATGCCGATGCGTGTGCCTGGCGGACGCGATGTCAGCCAGGCAATCGGCAGTTACAGGACAAGGACGTGGAGCTCTGTGTGTTTATGCACAGAGCTCCACGTCCTTGTCCTGTAACTGCCGATTGCTGACATCGCGTCCGCCAGGCACACGCATCGGCATCTCAGGGATACGGCGGGCCCTCTAGTGGCCCCCCAGAGAATTAGAGCCACCCTGCGGCCGTACAAAGTCGTACGGCCGTCGGGAAGTAGTTAAATGGAAAAAAAGAATGGAGTTCAGCTTAAAAAAAAAATGGAATTGGCACAAATGTTGAATTTACAGAACTTCTAACCCCTGAGCTTCTTAAAAAAACAAAAATCTGGATGATGTCGCTTACCCTGATAGCGTTGCATGTAGTAGTGGGGTTGTCAGATAAGGGCTGTGTGGTTTCTGAAGGCTGTGGTGTGATCATATGGCTTTTATAACGGATAGAGACGGGTGAACCCTATCAGTTTTATAGAATGAGATGAGCCTCTCAGATAAGTTCCCACTGACACCATTCATCTTTTGTAGCGATCTGTGATTCTTCCCCCTAATGTATTACGAGGTGTAGATATAGTGGTTATTAGCAGAGGGTTCCCTGAGACCGGAGAATTTATTTTCTAGGGTTGAGAGAGGCTCTGCTATGGAGTAATAGTAAATTGCAGACATGCGTTCACAGTGGTTTGTTGTAGAAAGTCCTTATTCATGCTGTGTGAGTCAGATAAGTGGGAGTGGCTTTTTTTCTTTTTTTTTTTCGCACATTGCAAGAGCTGAATGTTTTTTTTTTGTTGTTTTTTTTATGAGTCATTTGTGACATGCTGCAACAGCAACCATAACCTTTCCTAACCGTTCATAGGAATTATTCAAAACTGTGTGTTTATTTTGGTGTGTTCTGTTCTGTTTGTTTTTTTAAATGTGTTAGAATATCAATTAAGTGAAAATTGGTATCCTGCAGCAATATCCTCTCCATGGTTTATATTACACTTTTAGATGCAGCCTACATAACCTCTAAACCTTCTCATGAGGCTGGGTTCACACTATTGCGATGCCAGATATGGCATGTGATTTGCACCACATTGCTGTGCACATCGCACGCAATGCGCATTAGGGATCGTCCAATATCGTTTTTTCGGTGCCTAATACTATACCAATCTTTTGGTCACATCTCCTGCCGATATTTTGTACATTTACATTTTTCAAAAATTGGCTGTTGGGCGGGTCGCTGCTGGCTGGCCTCAGCGGCCCCGCACCTGCCCTGGGTGGCTGCTGGCTGGCCTCAGCGGCCCCGCACCTGCCCTGGGTGGCTGCTGGCTGGCCTCAGCGGCCCCGCACCTGCCCTGGGTGGCTGCTGGCTGGCCTCAGCGGCCCCGCACCTGCCCTGGGTGGCTGCTGGCTGGCCTCAGCGGCCCCGCACCTGCCCTGGGTGGCTGCTGGCTGGCCTCAGCGGCCCCGCACCTGCCCTGGGTGGCTGCTGGCTGGCCTCAGCGGCCCCGCACCTGCCCTGGGTGGCCTCAGCGGCCCCGCACCTGCCCTGGGTGGCCTCAGCGGCCCCGCACCTGCCCTGGGTGGCCTCAGCGGCCCCGCACCTGCCCTGGGTGGCCTCAGCGGCCCCGCACCTGCCCTGGGTGGCGGCTGGCTGGCCTCAGCGGCCCGGGAACCTTGCTGTGGGTGGCGGCTGGCTGGCCTCAGCGGCCCGGGAACCTTGCTGTGGGTGGCGGCTGGCTGGCCTCAGCGGCCCGGCACCTGCCCGTGGGTGGCGGCTGGCTGGCCTCAGCGGCCCGGCACCTTGCTGTGATGGCTGGCATATACATCCAAGTAGCCACCTCCAGCTGAGACCAATATTGGTAATATCGTTCTGTGTTTTTCTTTTAAATGTGTGACAATATTAAGTGAAAATTGGTATCCTGCAGCAATATCCTCTCCACAGTTTATATTCCACTTTTAGATGCAACCTACATAACCTCTAAATCTCCTCATGAGGCTGGGTTCACATTATTGCGATGCCAGATATGGCATGTGATTTGCACCACATTGCTGTGCACATCGCATGCAATGCGCATTAGGGATTGTCCAATATCGTTTTTTCGGTGTCTAATACGATACCAATCTTTTGGTCACCTCTCTTGCCGATATTTTGTACATTTACGTTTTTCAAAAATTGGTTGTTGGGCGGGTGGCGGCTGGCTGGTCTCAGCGGACCGGCACCTTGCTGTGGGTGGCGGCTGGCTGGTCTCAGCGGCCCGGCACCTTGCTGTGGGTGGCGGCTGGCTGGCCTCAGCGGCCCGGCACCTTGCTGTGGGTGGCGGCTGGCTGGCCTCAGCGGCCCGGCACCTTGCTGTGGTGGGCGGCTGGCTGGCCTCAGCGGCCCGGCACCTTGCTGTGGGTGGCGGCTGGCTGGCCTCAGCGGCCCGGCACCTTGCTGTGGGTGGCGGCTGGCTGGCCTCAGCGGCCCGGCACCTTGCTGTGGGTGGCGGCTGGCTGGCCTCAGCGGCCCGGCACCTTGCTGTGGGTGGCGGCTGCTGGCCTCAGCGGCCCGGCACCTTGCTGTGGGTGGCGGCTGGCTGGCCTCAGCGGCCCGGCACCTTGCTGTGGGTGGCGGCTGGCTGGCCTCAGCGGCCCGGCACCTTGCTGTGTTGGTTGGCATATCCATCCAAGTTGCCACCTCTGGCTGAGACCAATTTTGGTAATCTGTCTAGTCGATTTGGGCGGTGTCATTAAAGCGGAGTTCCGGCACATTTTTTTTTTTTTTTTTTAATTTGGCAGCTACAAATACCGCAGCGGCTGACTTTTAAAATAAGGACACTTACCTGTCCTCACCGGAAGCTGATCTATTGCTCGGGTGCTGCTGCTGCCGCCATGTTTGGTAAGGGAAGCAGGAAGTGCCTGGTCTCCTACTGCGCATGCGCAACTCGCGCTGCTGGATCCCACCTCTCTTCTGGGACCTGTGCGTCTCCCAGAAGGCAGCGGGGGTGGGACTGAGAAGGCGCCGGACGTGGCGTAGATACCCGCGGGTGGCTCGGCTATCTATGCCAGGTAGTGGAAGTAAAATCCCTGTATTAGAACGGGTATCTGCTCTTCCTCCTCCTCCTCCTCCTCCTCCCCCCCCCCCCCCCTGAAAGGTGCCAAATGTAGGACACTGGAGAGCCGGCCGGCATGCAGTCTCCCGTTCAAAGCGATGACGTCAGCGTGTTTGCCTCCCGACGTACGTTTGGCAGTGAAAACCGTAAAAAAAACACACATTGGAACTGCTGTTTTACTTGTAATGTCAATGGCCACCACCAGATGGCGCAAGGTCACAGAAGGAAGCTTGGGCCTTCACAAGGCTGCAAAGCCGTGGCCTCAATTACCGGCGGGCACCAGGTCACTATTTCTTGTCGCAATTGCGACCTGGCGTCCGGATTTTGTCGAGCCCTGTTTATACAGCGATCGGTGCTATAAAGTAAAAATGCACTGATTACTGTATAGAGTCAAATGTTTTATTACTTTTCAACAGAAAAAAAATGATACAGATAACGTTCAGACATCAATGACACAAGGTGATACACTACAAGTCATGCTTTCCAAACACTGTAGGGAGCGTGTCCAATGCAAGTCTGAACAAGTCACGCCTTCACTAGGAAGACAGCGATATGCTATACAAAAAGCAGTGTAGGTCCATAAAATCTTTTTTTTTTTTTTTCCAATTTTTTTATTGATATGCATATTAGCGGTACAAGCAATGCAGTGCAGCAAACACATTAGAAATAAGTCGAATCGCGGTCGCAGCCGCTGTTGCACAAAAAGTAGTAAGTACATTGTAACATAAACATCAGCAATAACAGGAATGGCAGCTGGAGGGTGTCACAAAATCTGGGTGCTCCTTTTCTTTTTGCCCTGCAAAGTCAATTTTAAAGGTACAAACTAAAAGATTGCGTGCAAGAAAGAAAGACTGGGCGCAATCCTAACACATTATGCAAAAACAAACCAATTACGTCGGGGGATGGGGTCAGTGGGCGTTATGCACGCCTAGCAGATATGGGGCATCCATCCTCCCGGACCCTGTCATAGGGGACCCCTGTCGGTGAGGTAATGGGAGTATCATAAGTGTATCGACCTATATGGGGAAGTGCACGAGGGCTGCCTTGTGCTGTTGATGTAGGCTTGGACCAACGGGGAGCTACCCTACAACCGCCCACCCCTAAAGGGAACAACCTGTGGGCGGGAGGGAACAGGTGTCTCCAGAGGCGATAGAGCTGACTGGCGTTGTCCAGGGAATGGGAAGACGCCACTTAGCATGGGGACAGACCAGGGGCCAGCGGTGCCAGCTACTGGGGGGGGGGGAGAGCCGGGTCTACTCGGCTTGTGGAGGGGCACGGATCGTTCATGGAAGTCCTATAGTGGGTCCAGCAGGCCCATGTGTATCTGTATTTGTCTTGGGTATCCTTGGCTTGGTGGATAAGCATTTCCATCTCCTCTATTCTGTCTACTCGGGACCGCCATTCAGCTACAGTGGGGGGAAGGGGGTCCTTCCAGTGAACCGGTATGCACTGCGTGGCCGCATTAATAAGGTGCAGGGTCAGCGATTTACGATATACCGATTTGGGTAGAGACGTGTGATGCAACAGGTATTGTGCGGGGGCGAAGTCAGGTGTGTAGGTTGTGATTTGGGATATGAGGGTATGTACCTTTTTCCAGAACGGTTGTAAGGTAGGGCAGTCCCACCACACATGGAGGAGAGTGCCGGTTTCCGAATTACATCTCCAGCATGTGGGAGCTACGGAGGGGAAAATTTTGTGGAGTTTCTCGGGCGTTCTATACCAACGGGAATAGAGTTTAAATCTATTCTCTTGGGCTGACACGTTAACCGACCCCTTGTGGGTGTGTTCCCAGACCGCTTCCCAGTCGTCGTCTGAGAGGGAGATAGCTAGGTCAGTTTCCCATGAATGGTGTATATCGGAGTTAGGCTTGAGTCCGGAGGTCAATAGAGAGTACAGCGTCGAGATTAGCTGTTTCTGTGGGTCAAGCTGGTTGCATAAACGCTCGAACGGGGTGAGGTCTCTGGTCCACACCCGGAGAGTCAGTACGTTGTGGAGGAAGTGTCGGATTAAGAAATGGTTAAAGCGAGGAATAGTAGCCTCCGGGAGCCTCGAGGGCACAGCCGCGTGTGTCAGCAGGGAGCTGTTCACAAAGAAATGGTGGGCACGAATCGTTCGTTCATGTGAGGGGGCATTGCCGGTTGACACTTGGATGCCCGTCGGGATTGTGGGTTAGGGGCGTCATGGGACCTGGGGAGGGCGTCGTGTCCATGGATCTGCACGTTGTCCTGAATATGGTCATGGAAGCGTTGACGAGCGGGTGGGCCTTACAAGTGTTATGGGCGGCGTGTGGGTCAATCCAAGGTAGGTGAGCGGATCGCACCCCCAGAATAGCGTCCTCCAAGGACACCCAATCCTTGCTGTTCCTATGGACATGCCATCTACGATCCTGGTGAGGTGGCAAGCAGTGTAATAGAGGAATGGGTTCGGGAGGCCAATGCCTCCCCTGTGCTTAGGTAGAGTCAGTCTGTTCCAGCTCAGCCTAGCGGGGCGATCAGCCCAAAGGAACGATCGGCAAATCTGTTTGAGGGAGGTGAAAAAGGAGGGGGGCAGTCTGATTGGGACAGCTTGCAGTAAGTACAGTAACCTCGGCAGGATATTCATTTTTATCACCGCCGCCCTTCCGAACCATGAGAAGTTATACTTAGTCCAGGTAAGCAAGTCAGTTTTCATCGCTCGAAGGGCGGGGAGAAAATTGTTGGTGTAAAGGTCGGTCAGTCGCCTCGGGAGTTTTATGCCTAAATATGTAATGTCCTGGGCTCCCCATTTGAAAGGGAAATTCTGTTTGCAAAGGTCTACCGTTGCTCGAGGTAAGGAGACATTGAGCGCCGTTGACTTGTGAAAAATGATCTGGAAATTCGAAAGTGTTTTAAATGTCTGTAGGTCTTTGAGGAGGTTGGGTATAGTGACGAGGGGGTTCGTCAGAAACATTAAGACATCGTCAGCAGCGATTTTGTATTGGCGTCGGTCAATCGCGACGCCCCTGACATCTGGGTTGTCCCTCAGCCTGCGGAGGAACGGTTCGAGAGATATAATGAAAAGTATGGGGGAGAGGGGGCATCCCTGTCTAGTTCCGTTGTGGACAGAGGAGGCGTCGGACAGGTGGCCGTTTACCCTGACCCTGGCGGTCGGATTAGAGTACAATGCCATAACCATTTGAAGGAATCGGGTTGGTAGCCCCGCCTGATTTAAGGCCGCCACCATGTAATCCCAGGCCACTCTGTCAAACGCCTTCTCTGCGTCAAGGGAAAGAAAGAAGCCGTCCACCTTTTGCGAGGTGAGCCAGTGGTGAATGTTGATGGCCTTTGTGGTGTTGTCCCTGGCCTCTCTGCCAGGGACAAAACCCACCTGGTCAGTGGAGATCAAGTCGGGTAAAAAGGGGAGGATCTTATTGGCCAGAATTTTGGCATACAACTTGACGTCCACGTTAAGTAGAGAGATGGGCCTGTAGTTGGAAGTCAAGGTGGCATCTCTTCCAGGCTTGGGTATTAATGTGATGTGTGCCTCTAATATGTCTCTGTCTCTGTCGGTGGGGGGGGGGGGAGCGGGATGTCGTTAAACGTTTTGACGAATCTAGGAATAAGCACTGTAGAAAATGTCTTGTAATATCCCGAGGATAGCCTGTCAGGGCCCGGGCTTTTCCCTGGCTTTAGTTGTTTCAGGGTCGCGAGGATCTCTTCTGTCGTAATCGGCGCGTCGAGGAGGGACGTGTCTGGGGTAGGGGAGGGTGGCGGACCATACGTCGCCAAAAATTCCTCTATAAGCCTAGGCCTCGGTGTCTCTGTAGCCGGTATAGATGGCTTGGGCAAGTCATAGAGTGAGGAGAGGTAGCGTGTAAACTGCTGAGCTATGAGGTCGGTCCTGGTGATCTTGTCACCTTTTTCTGAGAGTATGGAGTGTATTGAAAGGGCTGCCTTCTTTTTCTGCAAGGCATTGGCTAGGAGCTTACCCGACTTGTTTCCAAACTCATTAAATAGCTTTTGGGTCAGAGCAAATTTGCGCCGTAGTCTAGTTTGGATCAGGTCCAAGAGGTCCTGTCTAGCTGTCAGGAGCTCTTCATGGGCATTAATAGCAAGGGAGCGTTTGTGCGTCTGCTCAAGGGATTTGATGCGTTGCGTCAGTTCAGTGATACGGGCCAACCTGTCCTTGCGGCGTCTAGACATCATAGAGAGTATTTCCCCTCTGATGACACATTTGTGTGCAGCCCACACTGAGGCGGGGGCCACTTCCCCCGCGCCATTGTCCTCGAAGTATTGGGTTAGTCTAGAGGTCAGGGTGACTACGTCCCCAGGGTCCAGGAGGATGGAGTCATCCATCCTCCAGATCCCCGATGGAGCGCGCCGTCCCCACCAGGTTAAGGTCATCGTAATTGGGTGGTGGTCCGAGAGAAGCATAGGTTCTATAGAAGCACCTGAGAGCAGGGCAAGATCGTTCTGAGTGATGAAAAGGTGGTCGATGCGTGAATACTTATTGTGCATGGGAGAGAAGAAGGTGAAATCTTTGGCAGTGGGATTGAGCGTGCGCCAGGAGTCGTGCAGGGACAGCAGGCTGAGCTGGGACTTAATGGCCTTGAGTGCTCTGTACGTCAGGCAAGAGGAGCCGTTTGAAGTGTCTATAAGCGGGGACAGCCGGACGTTGAAGTCCCCTCCTAGGATCAGTATGCTAGCATGGAAGGTCAGGTGATGGAGGGTGTTTCGAAAAAACTGAACTTGTCGTGTGTTAGGCGCGTAAATGTTCGCAATAGTGATAGGAGTTCCCTGGAGTTTCCCTTTAATGAAAAGATATCTACCTTGCACATCCCTCAAAATGTCTTCCACCTGTAGCGGGCAGTGTTTGGAGAGAAGAATGGATACACCCCTTAGTCTTTGACTCAGTGGTGGTCGCATGGTACACCGTGGGGAAACGGTGGTTATGAAGCTTAGGGATATTATCCGACCTAAATCGTGTCTCCTGGATAAGCACTATATGAGGCTTGTCTTTTTGCAGGGAGTATAGCAGCTGAGAACGTTTTTCGGGTTTAAGTCCCTGGACGTTCAGAGAAAACAGTCTGAGCGTCCGAAAGGTGTCACCTAGGTCGAAGGCATTCGGGGCCGAGTTAGCCTGGTCCGACATGGTGGTCAGGAGAGGGTGAGGGTGGGGGGAGAGCGGTGTCAGGGAGGATGGATGTTGTCGTGCCATACTAGGAGTGGGCTGAGGTTCAGATGATGGTGGTACCCAACAGGGGTGAGGGGGGAGCGAAACACGAGTAGGGAATCCCCCACCAGATGAGGGGGGGACCACTCGGGGGTCTACAGTGTGCGCAGGGACTGTGCCCTGTGAAGGTGGGCGAGCAGCTTACCTCGCACAACTGTGTGGGGGTTGGGCGGAGCACGCCAGAAGGTGGTTGCGGTCAGTGGTATAACAAGGCAGGTAGTAGAGGAACCTGGTCTAAACTATATAATACTAAAACAAACCACGCCACCCCAGAGCAGAAGAGACCAAAGTCTAGTATCATTGCGGAGACCTGAGTGTGGAGTGGAGTGCAGCAGAGCTCGCTAATTAAGCCTTCTGATCCTGCCATCGAGGGGGTAGCCACAAGGAGGGTCGGACATGCGGGCGAGGGGCCGCAGGGCCGCCTCCACCTGGCCTGTGCGGCCTATCAGTCCACTCCCTGCCGACCCCTCAGCCATTGCCCCGTCTCTTCCATCCAAGGCCACCGCCTCGGTTGGCAGAGACTTGGCACTTAGCAGGGAGAGGGGTGACCAGCGTCGCTGCGGTCTCCACCGGGGGGGCTCAAAAGGGCGATCTTAGCCTATAAACATGTAGGTGTGCGACATAGCCGACAAGCAGCAATAACAAAAGCTTGGGTAGAGATACAATTCAAGGCTACCCACCCACTACAAACCCAAAATACAAACCCATGTCTCTTGGCAGCATAAGGGAGGCGAAGAGCGTGCGCTGCGACAGTCCACGTTAGCGAGGAACCCTCAGGCGACGATCCGGAGGGCAGTGTCGGCCCCCTGAGGGCGACTTCTGCAAGGGCGCGTGTAGGTGAGGCAGTTCGGGGCAAGCCCCACAGGATAGTCCGCAGACGAGGTGGCCCAGTGGTGGCCGATGACAGTTCGCGGGTACCAGGGGACAGGGGGTCGCCCGGAGAGGGGTGACGTTCTTGTCGCATCCGGCGGGGTCTGTACCATCGGTTGGCGTGAGCGCTGTAGGCGAGGCCTAGACATCAAGAGGCGATCCAAGTGGTGTGTGGGGCGGCAGTCTCTCGGTGCGGTTCAAAAGCGTGGCAGCCTTGCCAACCTGGCGTGGTCGGCAGGGTCTGGAGCGGTGGACGTGAGGGCGCCGGGAGGCAGTCCGGTACCCATAGTCAGCCTGGTAGGGTCAGTGAATCACCACGCAACAGGTCGTGTCCGGCGCCGGGGGATGACGCATCTTGGTGGTGTCGTAGTCACTTCCGGGGCTTCCGTACCAGGACTTTGCAACGCTTGCCGGGAATTGAAGTCACCGGATGTCAGCTATAGGTCCTCCTCCCCCCGGGCGGGTCGTAGTCTGTCAATCACCGCACTGTACTCTGGGTGTCGTAGGCGGTGAAGAGAGATCCACTAAGGCTCGAAGATAGGCGTGGTCAGCAGGATGGTCTTCTAGCCTGACTGCGAGAGGCATGGAGAAGGCACGGCTGACCGCGTAGGGCTGTGTGGCATGGCAAACCGAGTGTCTCAAGGTCCAGTGTGGCCCAAATTTTGTCTCTGAGGCAGGTTAAGGCGGGTGATTCAACAGCAACAGTCAAACAAAGCACTTGGCAACCGGTGGCAAAAAATAAAGCAAAGTCAAAGATTTAAGGCAGAGGGGAAGCCTTGTGACAACGGTTTAGTAGTCTCTCCGAGCCCGCCTGGCTCCCGGGGGGTGAGGGGAGCCACGGTCAGCCCTGGGGGCTTGCGAGCCTGGGGGAGGGCGGAACGGTGAGGGGGATCTCTGGCGTCTGAATCGGGAGGCCTGGGTCTCCATCGGTTCTACTTGCGTTTTCGGCCATTTACTGACAGACTGACGATAGGCCACATTCGGGGACCGCGACAACGGGTATTTCCAGCGTCTCACAGAAACTGGGCAGATCCTCCGGGACCCTGAGCAATGCGGTGCAGCCCTGATGAGAGGCTGACAGACAAAATGGAAATTTCCACTTGTACCTGATGTTGCGGTCACGTGGGGCATCTAACAGTGGTCGTAGATCTCTCCGGTGTTTCAGGGTGATCCCCGAAAGGTCCTGGTAGATATGGACCGGGGCTCCCTCGTGTACCAGTCGTTTGCCACGCGCCATTTTCAGGATGTCCTCCTTCATCCTGTAGTCGGAGAGACAGCAAACTATATCCCGTGGGGGGTCCGTGTCTCTTCCCCTGGGCTGCAGCGCTCTGTGTATTCTGTCCATGGGGACGGGCGCCTGCGGCGGTCTGCCCAACACGGAATTGAAGAGGCCCGCGACCACTTGGGGTACATGATCACCTTCCACGGCCTCTGGCAGGCCCCTTACGCTTAAGTTGTGCCTGCGTCCTCGGTTATCGAGGTCCTCGAGGTGAGGGTTCATATCCCAGAGTTGCAGGGTATGGTCGTCTATCTTCCTCGCCGAGCGTTTGAGGACAATTTCATGGTCCTCCGCCACCTTCTCCGTCTGTGAAACCCTGTCGGTCAGCGATCTGATGTCCAATCGGAGCTCCGCCACTGCAGCTGACAGAGCATCTTTGATGTCGGCCGCGACCGCCCTCAGGTCGGCTATGCAGAGCGGCAGTTGCTGAGGGGGGCCAGGAGGTCCGTCCCGATCGTTCGCCGGTGGGCACACTCCCGCTTGTGTCAGGAGTATTATCTCCGATGGCCCGTGTGGAGGGGATTGTGAAAGGTTCAATGAGGAGCCTTGACGGGAGGGTGCCATGTTGCCTCTCTGAGAGCGGAACATGTCCGGTATGTTCTGGGTAGTCGCCCCGGTATTTTCCCTGGGGGATCGCGATCTGGAGGCAGAAGACGTTCTCGACGCAGTGCCCATGATTATCGATGGGTTAAGTAGGTCAAAATCTCCGGTTATCAGGTGTGTTGGCTCTGAGGTGGCGGGAGCTCAGGAATTATGCGTCCATCTTCTAGCTAGGTCCGGCCACGCCCCCCATAAAATTTTTTAGCATGACGTCTGACTACTAGGAGGAAAGAAAATGGACAAAGGGGGAACAAAGGCAGTAGGAGGAAGAAGGGTGGGGGGGGGGGTGAGAGGACGGAGATAAAGGTGGACCGGGCAGACCCCGACACGTCAGACCTGCACAAAGGATCCAGGGTGAACTTCAGAGTTGGCCCTTAGGTGCCAGTAATGTCCACTGATTACTGTATAAATGTCACTGGAAGGGAAGGGGTTAACACTAGGGGGGGGGCGATCAAGGGGTTAAATGTTACCTAGGGAGTGATTCTAACTGGGGGATGGGACTGACTAGGGGCGAGACCGATCAGTGTTCCTATATACTACTAGGAACACACGATCTGTCTCCTCTCCCCTGACAGGACGTTGATTTGTGTTTGCACACAGATCCAACTTCCTGCTCTATCACTGGTGCCCAAGCGTACATCGTGGCCTGGCGGGCACGCGCATCGGCTCCTCGGTGACGCTGCAGCCGCGTGCCCCGCTGTAGCCAAGGACGTCATGTGACGCTTGCCCAGGATGGGAGATCCCATCTGCGGACATCATAGGACAGTGGGCGGGTATCGAAGTGGTTAATAAGTCTATATAAAGCATTTTCCTGGAAATATAAAAACTTGACCGAAGAGTGCGGTATCCAAGGCCGGCTGAGGAATCTGTTTTCTCTTCTTCTGTGTGTTTTATAATCCTCCTCTTGGGATAACGATCGTCTGTGGAATCGAATTCTGAAGCTCGGTTGGTTTTTATCGCGGTCTCGAACGGTCTCCTGCTAGTCTTTTTTGCTTTTCTCCGACTTGAGGCTCTGGTGGTTCGTGAACGGAGTCGATGGAAAGTGCAGAGAATATTGTGTTGCTTTTTATGGCCAAGCCTACCTTCCCGTTTAATGAGGTGTTATTGTTTGGCAGGGCTTCCTAAAGAGAGCGTCACGCACATCTGCTTTTTTAACCATAGGTAGACTTTCTAGTAAGAGATTGTTCTATGTTCTCTCAGAATCCGAGTAGCACCTATGGGGATAATGGGCTTCCTTGGGTTGTAATTTTATTTTATGTTCGTTGGTTAATTCAAACGTTTCTCATGTAATTGTACCGGTAGCATTTGCTTCAGGGAGAACGAAAATCCATTCTTACAGGGGCTGGTCTTGTACTGCGAGGGTTAAGCCAGCCATAGATCAAAATTCGTCCAGTTCAGCAGGGACAAGCCAAATTTCTATTTCTCTGTGGCCATTCCCGCTCAACTGATGGGCTTCTTGCGAACAGGAATGTTGGAAAACTTTCATTTAGCGCTGATCAGTGTATTATAAAAGCTGAGGCGTCCCCCCAACTGTCAGAATACAATGGTGCAGCAGGTACAATTTCTCAATCTACCTCGCTTTTATGGATAGAGGGAATCTGTTACCCCCCCCCCCCCCCTTTTTTTTTTTGTCGGCCTGATGGGGAGTGGGGGGGGGGGAGAATCCATCTATGGCCAGTTTAAATCCAGGGCAGGGGTCTCCAAACTTGCTAAACAAAGGGCCGGTTTATTGTCCTTCAGAATTTTTACGAATGGGGGGGCTAGTGAGCGTAGAAAATGCCCCAGTGTCAAAAAAGGGAGTTAACAATGTCTCTGGCTTGATGGTCAGTGGAAGTATAAACCATTATAGTGCCCTTGGTCAGTGGGGAGGCGGGAGGAGCGCCCCCTCATTGGGGGTCAGTGGAGAGTCGGGACGAGGAGCGTCCCCCCGTTGTTGGGGGTCAGTTGGGAGGCGGGACGAGGAGCGTCCCCCCGTTGTTGGGGGTCAGTTGGGAGGCGGGACGAGGAGCGTCCCCCCGTTGTTGGGGGTCAGTTGGGAGGCGGGACGAGGAGCGTCCCCCGTCGTTGGGGGTCAGTTGGGAGGCAGGACGAGGAGCGTCCCCCCGTCGTTGGGGGTCAGTGGGGAGGAGCGACGAGGAGCGTCCCCCCGTCGGGGATCAGTGGGGAGGAGGGACGAGGAGCGCCCCCCCCCCCCCGCCGTTGGGGTCAGTGGGGAGGAGGGACGAGGAACGTCCCCCCCCCCCCCGTCGTTGGGGGTCAGTGGGGAGGAGGGACGAGGAGCGTCACCCCGTCGTTGGGGATCAGTGGGCATTATAGTGCCCTTGGTCAGTGGGGAGGCGGGAGGAGCGCCCCCTCATTGGGGGTCAGTGGAGAGTCGGGACGAGGAGCGTCCCCCCGTTGTTGGGGGTCAGTTGGGAGGCAGGACGAGGAGCGTCCCCCCGTTGTTGGGGGTCAGTTGGGAGGCGGGACGAGGAGCGTCCCCCCGTTGTTGGGGGTCAGTTGGGAGGCGGGACGAGGAGCGTCCCCCGTCGTTGGGGGTCAGTTGGGAGGCAGGACGAGGAGCGTCCCCCCGTCGTTGGGGGTCAGTGGGGAGGAGCGACGAGGAGCGTCCCCCCGTCGGGGATCAGTGGGGAGGAGGGACGAGGAGCGCCCCCCCCCCCGCCGTTGGGGGTCAGTGGGGAGGAGGGACGAGGAACGTCGTCCCCCCCCGTCGTTGGGGGTCAGTGGGGAGGAGGGACGAGGAGCGTCACCCCGTCGTCGGGGATCAGTGGGGAGGAGGGACGAGGAGCGTCCCCCCCCCGTCGTCGGGGATCAGTGGGGAGGAGGGACGAGGAGCGTCCCCCCCGTCGTTGGGGATCAGTGGGGAGGAGGGACGAGGAGCGTCCCCCCCGTCGTTGATCAGTGGGGAGGAGGGACGAGGAGCGCCCCCCCCCCCCCCGTCCGTCCGTCGTGGGGAAGCAGGGGGAGGGGCGTCTCTGTCGGGAGGGGGAAGGAGGGGTGAGTTTGCCTTTTTAGTAATGAATTTAATTTTTGTAAACAAGCGTTTTACTGAATGAAATCGATTCATTCTGTGTTTTATTTTATTTTTTGTGGTTGGCTTTGGCCAAATCTGATCGCATGGCACAGAAGGGCTGTAAATGGCCCAGCCTGTACCATGTGATCACTGTGACCAATCACAGCTAGCAAACACAATAGATGGCTTAATAGCAAACCATCCACTGTTTTCAACTGTGATTTGACCAACTATGATTGCTGGTACCATGTGACCACTGTAACCAATGGGCTGGTACAGTGATCAGTCATTGGCTGTGTCCGGTGATGCATGCTGCGTACCTAAACCTCACAACACCATGACAGGTGGGGATCTTTCAAGAGACTCTCTATGACAGTTATGGTGAACCTTGACACTCCAGATGTTTTGGAACTATATTTACCATGATGCTCAACTACACTACAGAGTGCATGAGCATCATGGGAAATGTAGTTCCAAAACATCTGGGGTGCCAAGGTTCTCCATCACTGCTCTGAGATGAACAGCTCTATTCCTGTTATGTACATCCAAATTGGATCCTAAGGTCCCCCCTGGATCCACCTGAGCAAGGCTGACCGTCCAAAGACGGACTTTTTACCATAACCATGTAGACCAGGGATCCTCAAACTACGGCCCTTCAGCTCTTGAGGAACTACACATCCCATGAGGCATTGTAAAACTCTGACATTCACAGACATGACTAGGCATGATGGAGGACCGTAGTTTTGAAGACCCATCCATGATGTAGACCGTGGCTTATAATAATGGTGTGCGTTTATAAGCTGCAGAGAAAATCTTTGGGAACGGTTGGGTGAATTTCCACATGTCTACAGACCCCGTGTAGATCCTTGCACCGGTCTCAACTCTTCAGTCTGTGCGAATCGGAGGATGCCCCCCCCCCCCCCCCCCCCCCCGTTCAGACTAAATTTAAACAAGTCGATAGCTCTAAGTATATTTTTGGGCTTGGTGGAGTGATCTGCAGTGGGATCCGTTTTCAGGGCAACGCATTCCTTCTGAGGACGGTCAGGAGCTATTTATAGCTATGAGCAATGCAACCATCTCTGAATACTGGTAAGTTTGAAATGCTTTTCGCAGGCTCGGGGATACATAGCAATCTCATAAAGCTGGAACACCGGAGATCAGCGCGCCTCGTATCGCTCCGTCTTCGATCTGCCGCTTGTTTGTCACTTAAAATCTCCATACAGACTAGACTGATGTGTACAGCACATACAAGGCGTCAGCTTGCCCGTGCACTATGGCTTTTCCTGCTGGCGAGCCTCTGGATTTTTTTTTCCCTCTCATAGGTGCCTGGAGACGGGCGTTGTGTTTGGCACAAGGGCAGCAACTTGCTCGCGGTCACCATGATATGGAGACCACACTTGGTCACATGATCGGCTGTCAGTGTAATTTCTGTCCCCTAGAACTCTGGATGGTTGTTGGCTTGAACGATAGTGCAGTCTTTACACATTTCTGGACATTTTTTTTTAACGTAGTTGAGTAATTGGTATATAACTATTTCCAGAAATTGCTTAACCTGTTCACGCCTGCGCTATAGCCAAATGACTACAGTGCGGTCGTACTTTGCAAAAAGGACATCGTATGACACCGTCCCACGCATACACTGCCTGCGCAACCCCTGTGGAGCGCATCTGCAGTCATCTGTGATCACAGATCGTGGTACAGAGCCAATCACGGCAGCTCTTTACCAGGTGATCAACTGTGTCCGATCATAGTTGATTGCAATGTAAACAGGATTTGGCAGTCAGCTGGCCCTCTGGTGGCTTGGAGCTTCAGTTGGCCCTCTGGTGGCTTGAAGCTTCAGTTGGCCCTCTGGTGGCTTGGAGCTTCAGTTGGCCCTCTGGTGGCTTGGAGCTTCAGTTGGCCCTCTGGTGGCTTGGAGCTTCAGTTGGCCCTCTGGTGGCTTGGAGCTTCAGTTGGCCCTCTGGTGGCTTGGAGCTTCAGTTGGCCCTCTGGTGGCTTGGAGCTTCAGTTGGCCCTCTGGTGGCTTGGCGCTTCAGTTGGCCCTCTGGTGGCTTGGCGCTTCAGTTGGCCCTCTGGTGGCTTGGCGCTTCAGTTGGCCCTCTGGTGGCTTGGCGCTTCAGTTGGCCCTCTGGTGGCTTGGCGCTTCAGTTGGCCCTCTGGTGGCTTGGCGCTTCAGTTGGCCCTCTGGTGGCTTGGAGCTTCAGTTGGCCCTCTGGTGGCTTGGAGCTTCAATTGGCCCTCTGGTGGCTTGGAGCTTCAGTTGGGCCCTCTGGTGGCTTGGAGCTTCAGTTGGGCCCTCTGGTGGTTTGGAGCTTCAGTTGGGCCCTCTGGTGGTTTGGAGCTTCAGTTGGGCCCTCTGGTGGTTTGGAGCTTCAGTTGGGCCCTCTGGTGGCTTGGAGCTTCAGTTGGGCCCTCTGGTGGCTTGGAGCTTCAGTTGGGCCCTCTGGTGGCTTGGAGCTTCAGTTGGGCCCTCTGGTGGCTTGGAGCTTCAGTTGGGCCCTCTGGTGGCTTGGAGCTTCAGTTGGGCCCTCTGGTGGCTTGGCGCTTCAGTGGCCACTAGTGCAGGGGAAAAATTGCTTATTTACAAAATGTTATTACCAAAACGAAAACTTTTTATTTTTTTAATTCAAAATTGTTGGTCTTTATTTTTTTTAGCCTTCAGCGCGCTCCCACTTTCAATGAGAATTACGCAGTGAAATTGTTATCATTTTATTCCCAGAAATAGAGCTTTCTTTTGGTGGCATTCACAAATCAGTTTTTGCCTTATAAGCTAAAAAAGCAGGACATTTTGGAAACAAACTATTTTCTACGTTCTTTTTTAAAAGAAATGCATAAAATCTAATAGAGGTTGTCCAGATACCGATACTAGTATCGGTATCGGGACCGATACCGAGTATTTGCGGGAGTACTTGTACTCGCGCAAATGCTCCCGATACCTAAATAGAATACTTTTTTGTATTTATCAACATGTTCTGTGAAAATTCTTTGAGTTTTTTACTACTGCGTGACAAGAAAATAAAACATTTTTATTAATTTTTACTCATTTTTATTCTTTTATAATGTCTTGAGTTAGAGTTCTTCATAATTCTAAAGAAAATATCCTTAGTCTGTATTGTGGTTTAAAAACTGTCACATGACATTTACAAAAAAGTATCGGTATTCGGTATCGGCGAGTACATGAAAAAAAGTATCAGTACTTGTACTCGGTCCTAAAAAAGTGGTATCGGGACAACCCTAAAATCTAATTTTGTCGTAAATTTAAGCCAAAATGTATTCTGCTACATGTCTTTGGTAAAAAAAAAAAAAAAATCCTGTTAAAGCGGAGTTCCAGCCTTTTAGTGTTTATTAATTTAGCAGCTACAAAAAGTGTAGCTGCTGACGTTTAATAAACAGACACTTTTCTGCTCCACGGTCCAGCAACGTGGCCGCCTGGAGCTTCGTTCCTCCCCCCCCCCCCCCCCCCCCCCCCCCCCCCCTCTCCGGCCAGCGCCTCTATTCATAGAGTGGGCACCTGGCCGTGACAGCTTTCAGGTTTACGGCCAGGCACTCACTGCTCATGCGCGAGTAGCGATACGCTCTGAGTGGACAGGCGATCTCCTGGGACCTGTGGCGTGTCCCTGGAGATCGCATGAGGTGAGAAGTCGCCGAGACGGTCCCTGGGTGGAAGGAGGAAGTGGAACAGGAAGGCCCCCCCCCCCAAAAAAAAGAGGGCTAGGAGTGGTTACTCCGCTTTAAGTGTATAATAATTGGTTTGTATTATCGGACGTGTGTGCAGATGATCTCAGACATGATTTTACTGTTGCATATGTGGGGGATAGGTGTTATTACTGTGTGGAGACACTATTATGGGGACAATGTGTTGGGATGTGTGTGGTGACAGTGTTTTAGGGACATTGTGTGGGGACACTGAGCTGATGATCAGTGTGTAAAAAAAAAAAAACGGGTCATACTCGCTGATCAGCGACCGGCTGCAGCGATCAGCTCTCCTCACTGACGACTTCCATGTGAGGAGAGCCGATCGCCAAGCAACCGGCTCTCTATTTACATCATTTGATGGCTCTGATTAAACACAGCCGTCATGTTATCAGGTGGGCCGATCGGAGATGCGCCATGTCTTGAGTGACACGAGTGCACCGGGATCGCGCCGCTGCACGGGCAATTGCGCAATCCCTCTCCTTCTGAGGGACGTTCCTGAACATCCACTTAGGAGGAGGAAGCGCCCACCAGGCCATATAAGTGAAGTAGCCGGGTGGGAGGTGGTTAACCACTTAAGACCCGGACCAAAATGCAGGTAAAGGACCTTGCCCCTTTTTGCGATTCGGCACTGCGTCGTTTTAACTGACAATTGCGCGGTCGTGCGACGTGGCTCCCAAACAAAATTGGCGTCCTTTTTTCCCCACAAATAGAGCTTTCTTTTGGTGGTATTTGATCACCTCTGCGGTTTTTATTTTTTGCACTAAAAAATAGAGCGACAATTTAAAAAAAAAATGCAATATTTTTTACTTTTTGCTATAATAAATATCCCCCCAAAATTATATAAAAAAACATTTTTTTTCCTCAGTTTAGGCCAATACGTATTCTTCTACCTATTTTTGGTAAAAAAAAATCGCTATAAGCGTTTATCGGTTGGCTTTCGCAAAATTTATAGCGTTTACAAAATAAGGGATAGTTTTATTGCATTTTTTTTTTTTTTTTTTTTTTTTTTTTTTTTTTACTACTAATAGCGGCGATCAGCGATTTTTTTCGTGACTGCGACATTATGGCGGACACTTCGGAACAATTTTGACAAATTTTTGGGACAATTGTCGTTTTCACAGCAAAAAATGCATTTAAATTGCATTGTTTATTGTGAAAATGACAGTTGCAGTTTGGGAGTTAACCACAGGGGGCGCTGTGACTTTGAGTGTTCCCTGTGTGTTTACAACTGTAGGGGGGTGTGGCTGTGGGTGCGACGTCATCGATCGCGTCCCCCTATAACATCGATGCTGCGGCCACAGTGAAGCACGGGGAAGGTGTGTTTACACACGGCTCTCCTCGTTCTTCGGCTCCAGGGACGGATCGCCGCACTGCAGCGGCGATCGGGTCCGTGAGTCCCGGAGCTTCGGACCGGGTCACGGGAGCGCCCGCCCGTGACCCAAGGCTGGGTACTAAAACCAACGTATGTATACGTTGATGTGCCATTCTGCCGATGTAAATGTGCAGGAGGCGGTCCTTACGTGGTTAAATGCCGCAAAAAGAAAGCGATGTCTCAAAACAAATGATAAAAATATTGTCTGGGTACAGTGTTGCATGACCGCGCAATCGTCATTAAAATTGGGACGGAGCTGAAAATTGGCCTGGGCAGGAAGGGGGTGAAATGGCAAGTGGTTAAAATGATTTTTTATATAGATATATAAAAAATCGGCAATAGTATATTACAGCGCACAGCGCGCCCTCGTAGTTATGAAGAGCAAATGCCTTGTTGGGGTCAACTTGGCCATAACAAACTGTAGTCATTTATAAAGCTGAAATCGTATGCTAGAGTTTAGAGGCCTTGGGTAATGTGGTTTTTATTTTTTATCGTTGCATGACTAAATTGCATTTACGGTTTGTAAAATTGTTTGACGTGGGGCCATGTTTACACAAGTGCGGTGCAGGTTTTTAACACAAATGTGAGCATGCCTGGGTTTGGTGGGTGACGGGAACATGTGCCCCTTGTCCTCTGAAGTCATTATTCGTCTTTTTTTTTTTTCTTTGTGTAGTTTTTTTGCTTTTTTTAGGCTTCTGTCTGTGGAGTGATAATTCAGCATGTTTTGCTTTGTTCCAGTAGCCGGATCGAGCTGGGGGATGTGACTCCACACAACATAAAACAGTTGAAAAGGCTGAACCAGGTCATCTTCCCAGTCAGCTACAATGACAAGTTCTACAAGGACGTCTTGGAAGTCGGGGAGCTTGCAAAACTTGGTACGTTCCGGGGGCTTCGTGGTATTTGCTGTACCCTTTTTCGTTGCCAGAGCCGTTTTAAAAAAAAAAAACATTTTTTAGCCCTGACGATCACATAAAACCCCCCTAAAAAATATATTTTGTGAAAGCAGACACCCTAGGTCAGTGATGGTGAACCTTGGCACTGAAGATGTTTTGGAACTACATTTCCCATGATGCTAATGCACGCTAGTGGAGCATCATGGGAAAATTTAGTTCTAAAACATCTGGGGTGCCGAGGTTCACCATCGCTACCCCTAGACCTTTGCGGTAATGTCGCGTGACAAAAAAATGGAGCTACTGCTATTTTATTCTCTGTCTAGGGCAGTGATGGGGACCTTGGCACCCCCAGATGTGTTAGAACATCATTTCCCAATATGTTCATGCACTCTGCAGTGTAGTTGAGCATCATCGGAAATGTAGTTCTAAAACATCTGGGGTGCCAAGGTTTGCCATCACTGGTAGGGCATTGATGGAAAAATGTTGGCACCCCAGATTTTTTTGGGAACCATTTTTCCCATGGTGCTCAACTACACTGCAGAGTGCATTAGCATTAGAGCTGCAAGATTAACCACTTCAATTCCGGGCTTTTATACTACTTCCATACCGGGCCTATTCTGGCACTTCTCTCCTACATGTACAAATCATCATTCCTTTGATAGAAAATTACTCAGAACCCCCAAACATTATATATGTTTTTTATATAGCAGACAGCCTAGGGAATAAAATGACAGTCATTGCAACTTTTTATCTTGCACGGTATTTGCGCAATCTTTTTTTTAAATGGTTTCATGGATTAAAAAATAACAAAACAGTAAAGTTAGCCCAATTGTTTTGTAAAATATGAAAGATGATGTTGCGCCGAGTAAATAGATATCTAACATGTCACGATTTTATAATTGCGCACAGTCATGGAATGGCGCCAAACTTCGGTTCTTAAAAATCTCCATAGGCCACACATTGAAATTTTTTACAGGTTACTAGTTTAGAGTTACAGAGGAGGTCTAGTGCTAGAATTGTTGCACACGCTCTAACGCATGCGGCGATACCTCACATGTGGTTTGAACGGCGTTTACGCATGTGGGCAGGACTTGCATCTGCGTTCACTTCTTGGTTTAATTTATATATATATATATATATATATATATATATATACATTTTTTTACACTTTTTTTAATAACATTTTTAGTTTTTTTATCACTTTTATTTCTATTACAAGAAATGTATACATCCCTTGTAATAGGAATGGTGGGTGACAGGTCCTCTTTATGGAGAGATGCGAGGTCAATAAGGCCCCACATCTCTCCTCCAGGCTGAGATCGGAAAAAAAAAATTCACCGATCTCATGCTTACTAGCCGCAATCGTTTCTTTGTTTACGTCCGGGTACCCGGGCGTGATGTCATCACATCACGCACGGGCCTCCGATGGTCATAGAGATGACTGGTGACCATTTGGTCACCAGTCATCTCTATGCTTCCCATCCGGGGCCGGATGATTCTTTCTCCGGGCCCCCGATTGTCGCTGTTTTTGTTTATAGGGCAAAAAATAAATACCGCAGAGGTGATCAAATACCACCAAAAGAAAGCTCTATTTGTGGAGAAAAAAAGGACGTCCATTTTGTTTGGGAGCCACGTCGCACGTCTCTAACCTGCATAATGGTCCGGGTCTTAACCGGTTAACTGACAATTGCGCGGTCGTGCGACGTGGCTCCCAAACAAAATTGGCGTCCTTTTTTCCCCACAAATAGAGCTTTCTTTTGGTGGTATTCGATCACCTCTGCGGTTTTTATTTTTTTGCACTATAAACAAAAATTGAGCGACAATTTTAAAAAGAGCAATATTTTACTTTTTTTTTTTTTTTTTTTTTCTATAATAAATATCCCCAAAAATACATTTTTTTTCCTCAGTTTAGGCGGATACTTATTCTACATATTTTTGGTAAAACATATCGCAATAAACGCATGGTTTGCGCAAAAGTTATAGCATCTACAAAATAGGGGATAGTTTTATGGGATTATTATTATTATTTTTATTTTTTTTGTTTTAACTAGTAATGGCAGTGATCCCTATGGCAGACATTTTTGGCGCTATATTGGCACTGTTTACATTTTATACAGCTATCTGTGCTATAAAAATGCAACGATTACCATATAAATGTGACTGGCAGGGAAGGGGTTAACCACTTGGGGGCTAGGAAGGGGTTAAGTGTGTCCTAGGGAGTGATTCTAACTGTGTGGGGGCGGGACTTACTGTGACACGACAGAGAAAGAAGCAAACGATCAGTGTCCTGTCACTAGGCAGAACAGGGAAATGCCTTGTTTACAAAGGCATCCCCCTTTCTGCCGTTCCGTGACCCGATCGCGGGACACCAGGCAGACATCGAGGCACAGTCACGGAGACCCACTAGGCGTCATTCACAGCAGTGTTTTATATACACATTGCTTTGCCTCTCCATGCCATTCTGCCGAAGTGTAAGTGCCTGAAGCAGTCGGCAAATAGTTCAAATATAAAAGCCGCTAACCACTTAAAGACCACCTAACGCCGATATACGGCGGCAGAATGGCACGGCTGGGCACAGGTACGTAGGTAGTACGTACCTGTACGTCGCCTTTAAGAAGCCTAGCCGTGGGTCGCGAGCGCGCCGCCGGCCTAACACTCCATGGCCATGTCCGCAGACCCGAACGCCGCCGTGTCCCGCAATCGGTCACAGGAGCTGAAGAATGGGGAGAGGTGAGTGTAAACAAACCTTTCCCCGTTCTTCTGTGTGGCAGTGACACCGATCGTCTGTTCCCTGATATAGGGAACGACGATCGGTGACGTCACATGTCCAGCCCCGCCCCCCCTAAAGTAAGAATCGCTCCCTTAGGGCACACTTGGCGCCTCCTAGTGGTTAACCCCTTCACTGCCATAGTCATTTTTACAGTAATCCGTGCATTTTTATAGCACTTTTCACTGTGAAAATGGCAATGGTCCCAAAAATGTGTCAAAAGTGTTCGAAGTGTCTGCCGTAATGCCGCAGTCACGGAAACAAAAAACTGACCGCCACCATTACTAGTAAAAAAAAAAAAAATATTAATAAAAATGCCATAAAACTATCCCCTATTTTGTAGACTTTTTAACTTTTGCGCGAATCAATCAAACGCTTATTGCGATGTTTTTTTTGGTAAAAAAAAAAAGTAGAATACTGAGGAAAAAATGTTTTATATTTATATATATATATATATATATATTCTAATTTTTTTTTTTTTTTTGGGGGGATATTTATTATAGTAAAAAGATTATAGATTTTTTTTTTTTTTTAATTGTCGCTCTATTTTTGTTTATAGCGCAAAAAAATAAAAACTGCAGAGGTGATCAAATGCCACCGAAAGAAAGCTCTATTTGTGGGGAAAAAAGGACACCAATTTTGTTTGGGAGCCACGTCCGCGCAATTGTCAGTTAAAGCGACGCAGTGCCGATTCCCCAAAAAGGGGCCTGGTCCTTAACCTGCATAATGGTCCGGGGCTTAAGTGGTTAATAGATTTGTGTGCTCCTGTGTAAATTGCGACTAAAATTAGTACCGTAGATTTTCTACAGCCACTTTAAAAGGTCATCAGTTTAGTGTTACGGAGGAGGTCTGCTGCTTGAAATATTGCTGTCATTCCGGGGTGCGGCGTGATATGTAACGTGTGTTTGGTTTTTATCACATACAGTGGATATATAAAGTCTACACACCCCGGGGAAAAGGTCAGGTTTCAATGATGTTAAAAAAATGAGATAAAGATAAATTATTTCACAACTTTTTCCACCTTTTTTTTTTTTCTTGGGTTTGAGTCGATCAGCATGGCACATCTAGACTCTGCAACATTTGCCCACTCTTTGCAAAAACACTCCAAATCTGTCATTGTGAGGACATCTCCTGTGCACAGCCCTTTTTCACATTACCCCCACAGGTTTTCAATGGGATTCGGGTCTGGGCTCTGGCTAGGCCATTCCAAAACCTTAACCACTTCCCGCCCGGTCAATAGCAAATTGACGTCTGGGAAGTGGTTCTGTTATCCTGACTGGACGTCTATTGACAGGGGCGATCGATGATGCGGGATGTCAGTCTGACACCCTGCATCTCGGATCTCCGGCGGAGGCTCTTTACCACGTGATCAGGAAGAGCCATTGAATGGCTCTTCCTCACTCGCATCTGACGGGGGTTCGCGCTGATTATTTATCAGCGCAGTTCCCCCTCGGATGCCCACACTGGACCACCAGGGAGGGGGGGGCAACATGTGGATGGCCAGGTACATCCCACATGGCCATCCACATGTAAGAAAATAAGCACAAATGATGCAGATCAGTGCCCACACATGGGCACTAACTGGTAAAAATGTGTAAAATAAACAAGTGATGCCCAGCAATGCCATCCTCAGTGCCACCTATCAGTGCCCATCCATGCCCAGTGGCCGCCCATCTGTGCCCGTAATTGAAGAAAATGTACTTATTTACAGAAGAAGTATTTTCTAAATTTTCGTTTTTTTTTTTTAGTTGCTGCGCAAAAAAATAAAAATTGCAGAGGTGATCAAATACCACCAAAAGAAATCTCTATTTGTGGGAAAAAAAATATAAAAAAAAAAATCTGAGTACAGTGTAGTATGACCGTGCAATTGTCATTCAAAGTGCGACAGCGCTGGAAATTGGCCTCGGCAAGAAGTTGGTTAATCTTCTTCCGGTGAAGCCATTCCTTTGTCGATTTGGATGTATCCTTTGGCTCGTTGTCATGCTGAATGATGAAGTTCCTCTTCATGTTCAGCTTTCTAGCAGAAGCCTGATGTTTTTTTTGCCAATAGTGACTGGTATTTGGAACTGTTCATAATTCCCTCTACCTTGACATAAGATATTCAAGAAAAACGGCCCCAAAGCATGACGCTGCCACCACCATGCTTCACAGTGGATATGGTGTTCTTTTGGTGATGTGCAGTGCTGTTTTTACGCCAAACATACCCTTTGGAATCGTAGCCAAAAAGTTCAACCTTGGTTCCATCAGACCAGAACACATTTTCCCACATGGTTTTGGGAGACTTCAGATTTGTTTTTGCAAAATTTAGCCGGAGTTTTCTTTTTGCTATAATAAATGCCCCCCCCCCCCCCCAAAAAACATATATAAAAATGTTTTTTTTTTTTTTTCTCAGTTTAGGCCGATACGTATTCTTCTACATATTTTTGGTAAAAAAAAAAAATCGCAATTAGCGTTTATTGATTGGTTCGCGCAAAATTTATAGCGTTTACAAAATAGGGGATGGTTTTATTGCATTTTTATTTTATTTTTTCTTGCTACTAATAGCGCCGATGAGCTTTTTTTTTTCTCGTGACTGCGACAATATGGCGGACACTTCGGACAATTTTGACACATTTTTGGACCATTGTCATTTTCACAGCAAAAAATGCATTTAAATTGCATTGTTTATTGTGAAAATGACAGTTGCAATTTGGGAGTTAACCACAGGGGGCTCTGTAGGATTTAGGGTTCACCTAGTTTGTGTTTACAACTGTAGGGGGGTGTGGCTGTAGGTCTGACGTCATCGATCGAGTCTCCCTATGAAAGGGATCACTCAATCGATGCAGCCGCCACAGTGAAGCACGGGGAAGCCATGTTTACATACGGCTCTCTCCCCGTTCTTCAGCTCCGGGGAGCGATCAGGAGGGGGCGGCTAGAAACGAATAGCCGCGCCCTCGTCCCGGATCGCTCCCCGCGGGTTTCCGACCGCCGCATGTAGAGTGGGGGTCCCGATCGGACCTGCACAAAGGCAGGGACGTATATATACGCCCGTCTGCCTGTACATGCCATTCTGTGGACGTATATGTACATGCGGCGGTCCTTAAGTGGTTAACGTATGGACGTCGGAACAGCGTCGTATTTTACGTCGTTTGCGTAAGTCGTACGCGAATAGGGCTTTGCGTAAGTTAGGTTCACGTCGGAGACATTTTTAGACGTATCGTAGGAATTTGATTGGACATGCATCTACATGGGGTCGAGCCTCATTATAATACTACACGCCCACGACCTGCCTACTTCGAAATACGCGGGCTTACGCCGGCCCATTTACGCTACGCCAGCACAAAGATCTGCTGATGTCTGTGGATCTGGCCCTCTATCTCTATATCTCTTATACAAAAATGAAAAGGTGAACTACCACTTGTAAGGAAGAAGTGCTGACTTTCCCTTTCATTCATTCATTCTTTTTATTTTGGGTCTTACAATTTATAGAGACTCGGCGCCATTTAACTCAAAAATATTTTCATTTATTTATGAACGTTGTTTTCGTCCTGATAGACCTTTTCTTTTTTTTTTGCAGCTTATTTCAACGACATTGCAGTGGGAGCGGTATGCTGTCGGGTGGATCACTCGCAGAATCAGAAGAGACTGTACATCATGACCCTGGGGTGCTTGGCACCGTACAGAAGGCTAGGAATAGGTAGGTCTACTGAATGTTTGGAGAGTAAAAGGGTATTTTGCACAAAAGAACACATTTTGTGTGGTGTATAAACCAGTTCTATCTGAATTATTCCAGGATCCCACCACACATGAAACAAAAAGTTAAAGTGGAGTTCCACACTGACATTTTTGTTTCCAAAAATCAAAAAAATAAATGATTTTTTTTTTTCTTTTTTTATATTCACCAGAAAGGGCGGTTTCTGTGCGGAAGTAGCTCTTCTGCCTCTTCTTCCACCGCGGTGGATCTTCTTCCTCGTCCTCTGCAGTGTTTTCTGGTGAATGGGGCGCGCTGCCTTCTTGGGAACTGTGTGTATGCCAGGAGGCAGCCGCCCATTCACAAAGTGCCGCACTGTCCTTTTCCCTTAGTGAGGATGGAGGCGCCAGGACTGAGCGATGGTCGCCGGGGGCACCTAGGACAGGTAAGTGTCCTTATTAAAAGTCAGCAGCTATAGTGTTAGTGTTGACTTCTAAAAAATAAATAAAAAATTGCGGGTAGAATCCCTCTTTACGATGTATATGTTGAAGTGGACCTTCAGTCATGTTTTCATCTTTCCATCTATTAAAACTTCTGCCCTTATTGTTGTTTTAACTTTGGATGTTAAAACGTTTTATTTCTGCCATTAAAGTGGTAGTATACTCTATACTACCACTTTCTCTTACAGGTAAGCCTATAATAAGTCTTACCTGTAAGTATAAAGAATATCTCCTAAACCCCTCGCAATGCGCCCCTGATTGCAGCGGCACATGCGCAGGGGGGGGATCCACGGCGAAAGGACCGGCAACTGCCGGACCTTGCCGAATTGAAATCTCCCGCGCGCATGCGTCATCGCCGCTCCAGCCAATCGCAGCGCTGAAGCGGCGATACCCGGAAGACACGCCGGAGCAAGATGACATCTCGCTCGGCGTGGACCAGGTAAGTTCTACTTTCCTCGTTCCGAGGTAAGTATTTGATAATGAGCTAGTATGCGGTGCATACTAGCTCATTATGGCTTTATCCTTGCAGGTGTAAAAAAAAAAAATCTGCGCGTATACAACCGCTTTAAATACATTATACAGCCCACTTTCTGTTTTGTTTGTCTGGTCATTTAGCCTAGGCTTCTGACATCATGCACAGCTCTCTCTCTCTCTCTCACTTGTGAGTTTGCCAGGACTGGAGGGGGGCGAGTCATAAGAGGGCTAATGAAAGCTGTAGGGCTGGGGTGTGCCTCTGTGTAAATCCGGGAAGTGAACAGGCAGCAGCTTCAGCTGCCCACAGTTAAAATGGCTGCAGCCAGACTTGGTGGAGGGAGATCTCTGCAGCATATTTGTCAAGTACAGAATCGCAGTGTGTGTGTGTATATATATATATATATATATATATATATATATATATATATATATATATATATATATATATATATATATATATATATATATATATGCAAAGTGGTTGGAGGGAAGCTTCAGAAGGGCAAAGATGTTTTTATTGCAAATTATGTGAGCAGACTGCAGTTCCTCTTTAACCACTTGCCAACCAGCCACTGTCACTATACGATGGCAGGTTGGCACGTTCCCGCAAATCCCCGTAGGTGTATTCCTTTAAGGCGTGGTAACAGGCATGCATGCCCACTGTACGGTGGGGGACACGATGCATGTGGCTGGTGGCCATGTCGTCTGCCACCCACCCGTGATTATGGGAATATGAGTGCCAAAACGGGAATCTGTCAATGTAAACAGATCCCCATTCTGACAGGGGAGTTGGAGAGAGATCTGCTGTTCCTAGTGATTAGGAACAGTGATCGCTTTCCTCCTCCAGTCAGCCGAGCCCCCCTCCCAGTGAACATATTTAATCCCTTGATCGCCCTCTAGTCTTAACCTATTCCTTGCCAGTGACATTTATACAGTAGTCGGTGGCTATTTTTTTAGCGCTGGTCACAATAGAAATGGTAATGGTCCCAAAAAAATGTCAGATCTGTTTGCCACAATGTCGCAGTCCAGCGTTTTTTCTTTTTTTTAAGCTGATCACTGCGATTAATAGTAAAAAATAATAAAAATGCCTAAATATATTACCTATTTTGTAGACACTATATAACTTTTGCGAGGGCATAGAGTCAAGTGGGGGCCATCTTGCCCTCACTCCACTTCCTGCCCATCACTCCAGCAGATTGGAGCGTTTTCACCTTTTACTGACCTCTCGGTAAGCGAGGACACCCGGGGGGGGGGGGGGGGATCATCTTTCCCACTGCCTCTAAAAAGTGATAGTTTTTTTATTTTATAGACATTTGCGTAGTGAAGTGTATATACTGTGGGTGATCGTCAAGTGGTTAGAGAGGAAGCGGCAGCACTATAGGGCCAGTCAGGTGTGCAATTTGTAAATGTACTTCTAAAGCATTCATTGACAGGAGGGGTGATGTCATTAGTCTGCTTCAAATGTCCCAACAAGTAATTCTTTCTTTCTCTTTCTTTCTTTTTCTTAATCTTTCTTTCTCTTTCTTTCTTTTTCTTTCTCTTCTTTCTTTTTCTTTCTCTTCTTTCTTTTTCCTTCCTTCCTTCCTTCCTTCCTTCCTTCCTTCCTTCCTTCCTTCCTTCCTTCCTTCCTTCCTTTCTTCCTTCCTTCCTTCCTTCCTTAAGACAGGTCAGCACTGGAGTTCCTAAATCAGCAGGGGGGTTGGCTGTGTGGATGCTTCCTATATAAAATGTACATTTTTAGTAAAAAAAATGTGTCCGAGCCCTACCGCATCTCTAGGTACAGACCTGGTCACAACCCCAATTGCCCTGGCTGAAACCATCCCAAGGCCACCTTTTATCGCCTCCTCTGGACCATGCCCCTGTACACAGGGGTTCTGGACCCAGGTGGTCCGATTCCTCCACGACCGCATGGGCTCCCCTCTGTACCCGTCAGTGTGTTCTGGGGCTTCTTTCCCTATCTGAGGCCGAAAAGTACCTGAACATATTTTTATGGGAAACCCTTCCTTGCTAGGCTTCAGATAGCCAAGACATGGCTGAGGGGGGAACCCCCACGCTGCAACAGTGGATCAGAGCTGTTAACCATACCCTGCCTTTCAAAAAACTACTTTACGTCCACAGGGGATGCCCAGATAAATACCATAAAATATGGGACAGATGGTTGGGGAATGCCTCCACTTGTGATATGGGGGTCTAGTTGTACTCCTCTACCGCGACCCTGCCATGCCTGTATGCACATCAGTAGTTTTCAGCCGCAAATGTAGTGCATGTTGCACTTGATATGCGTTTGAATGTATCTTTAATGCTCAATAAACGTTGTTTTGATATAAAAATGTGTCGGAATTAAAAATATATTTTGTCTTTCTAGGCACAAAGATGCTAAATCACGTCTTAAACATTTGTGAAAAAGATGGCACCTTCGACAACATTTATCTGTGAGTTTCCTGAAATAAGCTATAGTATTATCCAATGAGGGTGATACTAAATGTGTGTTGTGTGGGCAGTTTGCATGCCGATAGAGTTGCACCGATGCAAAGTATTTTCATGAGTACTCGTGAAAATGCTCCTATACCCAAAACTAGGGCGGCAACTAACGATTATTTTCATAATCGATTAGTTGGCCGATTTATTGTTTCGATCACTGTATTTATCTGCCTATAGCGCGCACCCCTAATCTGGATTGGAAATTCCTGAAAAACAATGTTTTTATTACTTACAGTTTTGGTGTCTTGCCCGGTGGCCTTGTCCGGTCCGGCGTCCGTCTGCGACCTTCGTGGTGCCCTCCCCGCTTCTCCTGCGCTGTCTGAGCCGATCCCCGCTGTGTTTGAATGCCGCCGCCGACATATACCAAGCACAGTATGCTCGGCTCCTCTTGCATAACCACGAAGGGAGCCGAGCCTGGCCGAGTGTACTCCGCTCGGTATATGTCGGCGGCGTTCAAACACAGCACGGGAAGCGGGTATCGTCATATATCGCGCACATGCGATTTTTGCCCTGATTTTAAAGCGAATCTCCACCCTAAAGTGAAGTTCCGCTGATCGGAACCCTCCCCCCCCTCCGGTGTCACATTTGACACCTTTCATGGTGGGAGGGGGGTGCAGATACCTGTCTAAAGACAGGTATTTTCACCCACTTCCGGCCCGCAGTCTCCGGCAAGACAGTTTTTTCCCGTTGTGTGCTGGGAACTCTCGCCTCCCAGCACACATCGGGAGACAATCGGCGGGCGCATCGCGACTCGCGCGTGCGCGGTAGGGAACCGGGCAGTGAAGCCGAAGCGCTTCACTTCCTGGTTCCCTCACCGTGGATCGAGGGGGGAGCAGCAGAGAGACGAGCGATCGCCCGTCCTCTGCTGCGGACACCGCTGGACTCCAGGACAGGTAAGTGTCCTATTTTTTTTAAAGGAGCCATCCGCTTTAACCACTTAAGGACCGCCACATGTACATTTACGTCGGCAGAATGGCACCGACAGGCACATCAACGTATATATACGTTGGTGCCTTGGGGGGGATCGGGGGTCCGATCGGACCCCCCCCCCCCGTACATGCGGCGGTCCGCGCGGCTGCAGGAGCGATCCGACAAGTGGGGGCGGCTATCCGTTTTCACCCGCCCCCTCCGGATCGCTCCCAGCCAATGCGCGCGCCCGCCCGCCCTGTCACTTCCTCCAGGAAGGAGGAAGCGACGTGATCTCTCCCTCGGCGTTTGTTTCAAACGCCGCTGAGGAGAGATCACAACACAACAAGTAAGTCTGCACCAACAGCACACTTACACACAGACACAAACACATTTAACCCCCGCGATCGCCCCCCCCCCCCCTCCCCCCTGTCACAGTGTCACTGAATGCAGTAATCATACATGTATGATTACTGTATTTAGTGTCAGTGTGACAGACAGTGTGACAGTCAGTCAGTGTTGGTGTCAGGGTAGCCCCCCCCCAATAAAGTTTTAACCCCTTGGTCACTGCCCTAGTTAACCCTTTCACTCCCTATTGCCAGCATCACTAAGCGATCATTTTTCTGATCGCTGTATTAGTGTCGCTGTTCCCGCTAGGTAGCTAATTTTTTTTAATGCGATTTTTTTTTTTTACTAAAGACATGTGGCTAAATAAATTTTGGCCTAAATGTTTGACTAAAATTTAGTTTATTGGTTTTTTATTATAACAAAAAGTAAAAAATATTGATTTTTTTTTTCAAAAATGTCGCTCTATTTTTGTATATAGCGCAAAAAATAAAAATCGCAGAGGCGATCAAATACCACCAAAAAGCTCTATTTGTGGGAAAAAAAGGACGCAAATTTTGTTTGGGAGCCACGTCGCACGACCGCGCAATTGTCTGTTAAAGCGACGCAGTGCCGAATCGCAAAAACTCCTTGGGTCATTTGCCAGCGTATTGGTCCGGGTCTTAAGTGGTTAATCGATTATGAAAATTGTAATCGGTTAATTTTCAATAATCGATTAGTTGTTGATTTTTAATTGATTGTTTTGGCCCTACCCAAAACCTAAATAAATAAGAGAACCAAAAAAAGTTTAAAGCGCACCGTCCTGCCGAGTTTGCGCGCCGAAACAAACGTATAAGCAAGTCGCACCCACATATTAAAAAGGTGTATAAACCACACGTGAGGTATCTAGCCCTAGACCTCCTCTGTAACTCTTAACGTGTAACCTGTAGACATTTTTAAACTTCGCCTATGGAGATTTTTTAAGGGTAAAAGCTTGTCGTCATTTCATGAGCGGGCGCAATTTTGAAGCGTGACGTGTTGGGTAATAGGGGTGCAACGGATCAAAAAACTCACGGATCGGGAGTCACGGATCGGATCAGCAAAAAAAAAAAATATCTCCCCCACTGTAATATCCACATCTCTCTCCCCCCGTAATACAGGCTGACAGTGACCCCCCCCCCCCCCCCCAGTACAGGCACAGTGACCCCCCCCCCAGTACAGGCACAGTGACCCCCCCCCCCCAGTACAGGCACAGTGACCCCCCCCCCCCAGTACAGGCACAGTGACCCCCCCCCCCCCAGTACAGGCACAGTGACCCCCCCCCCCCCAGTACAGGCACAGTGACCCCCCCCCCCTAGTACAGGCACAGTGACCCCCCCCCCTAGTACAGCACAGTGACCCCCCCCCCCCAGTACAGTGCACAGTGACCCCCCCCCCCCAGTACAGCACAGTGACCCCCCCCCCCCAGTACAGGCACAGTAACCCCCCCCCCAGTACAGGCACAGTAACCCCCCCCAGTACAGGCACAGTAACCCCCCCCAGTACAGGCACAGTGACCCCCCCCCCAGTACAGGCACAGTGACCCCCCCCCCCCCCCTAGTACAGGCACAGTGACCCCCCCCCCCTAGTACAGCGCAGTGACCCCCCCCCCCTAGTACAGCGCAGTGACCCCCCCTAGTACAGTACAGTGCAGTGACCCCCCCCTAGTACAGTGCAGTGACCCCCCCCCTAGTACAGCGCAGTGACCCCCCCCTAGTACAGCGCAGTGACCCCCCCCCCTAGTACAGCGCAGTGACCCCCCCCCCCCCCTAGTACAGCGCAGTGACCCCCCCCCCCTAGTACAGCGCAGTGACCCCCCCCAGTACAGCACAGTCAGCCCCATAGTACTTGCAGTTCCCCGATAGCGGCGTGTGTGTGCGCCTCGAGCGCGGGCTCCTCCTCTGTTTACACCAACAGAGGAGTCCGCGCTCGAGGCGCACACACGCCGCCGGGTGTACCAAGATGGCCGCGGCTCCGGAGCTAGGCCGAAGCCGCGGCCTTTCCTAATTCTATGCCCGCGGTGGCGATCCGCGGATCGCATAGCGATCTGATCCGAAGGGGGTGACCCGTTCGGATCACGGATCGGCAGTGATCCGTTGCACCTCTATTGGGTAAGAAATTTAAACATTATAGCAGGCCAACCAATTGACATGTATGCATTTGAGTGTTTGTAATAGTTTGCCCAGAGCTGCCGTTTATATCTCTGCATACGGCCCTGCTGTGCAACCTGAAGCCCCTTCGTACTTCCTGTCCATTAGTCATTGTTTACCTTGTCGGGTGCTTATTCCGGGCCGGTGAAGGAAAATATTAAACTTGTTTCTCCTAGCTAGGTGACGGTTTTATTTCATTACTCTCACATGCCTTCCCTTTTCCTGTCCTTTGTTTTTTTCTTTTTTTGGTGTTCTGACCTTTTTGATAATGCATCTGGTGGTGCCTGCACTGGCTGTGAGGAGGGTGACTTATAACCACGCAAATGCCAGGTTCCTGGCACTTGGTTTACATTTTTAATTTCGGCATTTTTTTGCTCAAATTTATAACCCCCAAACAATATCCTCCTTTTTTCTTTTTCTTTTTTTTTTTAAAGCAGAGGCCCTAAGGAAATTTGTGTCGCATGGTATTTGCGCAGCGGTTTTTCAAATGCAATTTTTTTGGGAGAAAATGCATTAAAAAACACTAAATATATATGTATATATATATATATATATATATATATATAATTAGTGTGTTTTTTTTATATATATATCTCTATCTCTATCTCTATCCCAATGTTTTTGTAAAATATGAAATGTTATACCAAGTAAATAGATAACTTACATGTCACACTTTAATAATGCGCACAGCCGTGGAAAGGCGCCAAACTACGATACTGCAAAATCTCCATAGGCAGCCGTTTAAATGCCTTTACAGGTTACCTGTTTAGCGTTAAAGAGGAGATCTAGTGCTAGAATTATTGCTCACAGCAATACCTCACGTGTGTGTTTAAGTTACATATGACCAAAAGTGGTTGTAAACCCGATTTTAAAAAAAAAAAAAAACCTCCAAGACAAAGACATTATGAGCAAGATCGAAGCCCACGCAGCGGTCCTCGTACACTGCTCCGACGGCCGACATCACTCCCGGAGGCTACTTCGGGTATCACGGCTCCAGCACTGTGATTGGCCGGAGCCGCGCTGACGTCGCTCCCACACGTGTGCCATTGCTTCAGTTTGCCCTAATGTGCATATGACATTGGCACATGCAGGGGACAAGGGCGTATCTACTAAACTATTCAGGTACAGGTAAGGCTGCGCTCCGCTGTAAAAAAAAATATTAAAAGCCAGCAGCTACAAATACTGCAGCTGATGACTTTTAATAATTGGACACTTGCCTGTCCTGGAGTCCAGCGATGTCGGCAGCAGAAGCCATGCAATCGCTAGTCTCTCGCCTGCCCACAACTCCATCGTCAGTGAGGGAACCAGGAAGTGAAGCGTTGTGGCTTCACAGCCCGGTTCCCTACTGCGCATGCACCAGTAGCACTGCGCCGTCCTCACTGTTCCCCGCCGTGTTCTGGGAGCCGTGTGTTTCCCAGAACACGACGGGGTGGGAGAAGGGGACTGACGCACTTCTCTATGCCGCAAGTGGGTGCAAATGCCTCTCTGCACCCTCCCCCCCTCAAAAGGTGCCAAATGTGGCACCGGAGGGGGGGAGAAATCGGATGAGCGGAAGTTCCACTTTAGTATGCGTTCGCTTCTGTGCGCAAGAAATAAAGATAACGGGTCCTCTTCATGAAGAGATCTAGGATCAAAGGGACCCCAAATCTCTTTACCTTTTAAAGAAAAAGATTTAAAAAAAAACAGTTTTACTTTAAAAGAAAAGAATCAAAAAACTTGTTTACTTCCACTCTGGACTGAAAGTGATATCATGATGTTCCTCTAGTCCTCCAAGGCCATAGAGGTGATCAAAGCGGATCTACTCTTTGATCGCCTGTGTTACCAATCTGCGACAGCGTCCGATCATTTCTTCGGCGAACCGGCAGAAACGGTAAGCCTGAGAAATGCTGGTGGGAGGCCCATCAGCCTTCGATAATGTTAGGAGCCGCACTTTAAGCCCCCCTATATAAAAAATAAATGGAAAATTCCTTGACCACCACTGACCAATGGAAGTTGCTACAAGTGAAGTATTTATTTTAGATACTTGTATATATGTGTATATATGTACATTCACATAAGTCCCTGCCCTCAATGAGCTTACAATCTAAGGTCCCTAACATTCATACACATACATGGGAATATTTAGACTGGAGCTAATGAATCTACCAGAGTGTGGGAGGTAACTGGAGTACCCAGAGGAAACCCAAACATGCACGGGGGAACATGCAAACTCCAGGCAGGTGGTGCCATGGTTGGGATTTGAACTGACAACCCCAGAGCTGCTAGGCTGGAAGTGCTAACAACTTAGTCACTGTACTTCCCAAATTAACACAGTCTTCTTCTTCTTCCTCAGACATGTCCAGATCAGTAACGAGTCGGCCATAGATTTCTACAGGAAATTTGGCTTTGAAATCATCGAAACAAAGAAGAACTATTACAAGAGGATAGAGCCGGCCGACGCACACGTCCTGCAGAAAAACCTCAAAATCTCCTCCACCGCCTCGCAGAACGCAGACGTGCAAAAAAGCGAAAATTAAAAAAGCGAAATTACGAACCTTTTTTTTTTTTCTTGCACTTGCTTGTCGCCAAATATGGAAAGAGACCCGTTTTTGAGTTTTTACTCCAACCGTTCACTTCTAATATCTCTTCTTCCTCTCCACTTGAAAGAAAAAAATAATTAAAAGGTTTAAAAAAAAAAGTTGAATGCTTCATCGGAGAGCTGTACAATCTTATCACATATTATTATATATTGTTTGGTTGAACTCTAACGTGTTTTCATGGAGACTCGCAGGGAGTGACGGATGTTCTTTCTGGCTTTTTTCGACTTCTTTGCCCCGTTTTTGTTTGGGAGAGTGCGTGGTTCTATCAGTCTGGAATAGTCTTTAAATAAAATCTAATTTCTTTTTAGCATTCTTTTTCTAACTTCATTGCTGTTTTTTTTTCACTGATGTGCAAAGAGTGTGTGTGTGTTTTTTTTATATATTTTTTTTACAATGGTGTTCAAAAGTCATTTCACCTGAACCTGAGAAATGCTGGTGAGTTAAAGCAAACCTGACCCTGTCACCAACCTTTTGTTGAGGGGGGAAAAAAAACCACTCCGCTCTGGGTGATCTCTGTATGTTGCAGGGATTTTATGTTTCAATAGTGTTTGTTAAAGTTTTACGGTACAAATAAAAATTTCGGCTTGGCATTAAGCAGTTTACAACGTATGTAGAAAGTCGCACCTCAAACTAGTTTTGAAAATACTGGACAATGGTCTGCCAAAAATTAATGAGATGTGTAAGTTTACAAATATAGCAGAAATCAAAACCCAATAATTAAAGTTATTATAAGAGAGGGGGTAAAAACAAAGCAATGAAAGTGCAGAGAATAGAGTAAAGAAGGAAGCTTGGGGGGGGGGGGGCTTCGACTTTGTGCCTTGAGACCCGCCTCTTAAGAGTGGATTTAGTTTGCGAGCGTCCTGGGGTCGTTTGTCAGGTAATTGATCCCATACTTTGTCGAATAACTTAATCTTGTCTTGCGATATCGCTGTTAACCTTTCATTTAGCATGAGCCACAACATTTTGAGGCGATTTAGTTCGCATGTGCCGCGCTATATAAGTTTTCAATTCATTCATTCATTTTACGTTTAAGCTGATCAAATGGCAGTACAGCGAACCTCCAGTTCCTGGCTATGGTCATTTTAGCTGAAATAAATATTAGGGTTGTCCGACCGATACCGAGTATTTGCGGGAGTACTTGTACTCGCGCAAATGCTCCCGATACTTCTGCCGATACTTTTTTTGCATCTATCAACATGTTCTGTGAAAATTCTTTGAGTTTTTTACTACTGCGTGACAAGCAAATACATTTTTTTTATTCATTTTTATTATTTTATAATGTCTTGAGTTAGTTCTTCATAATTCTAAAGAAAATATCCTTAGTCAGTATTGTGGTTTGAAAACTGTCATATGACATTTAAAAAAAGTATCGGCGAGTACATAGGAAAAAGTATCAGAACTCGGTCCTAAAAAAGTGGTATCGGAACAACCCTAATAAATATGAAGGTGAGAAGCCGTCTTTGGAATCTGGAAGCTTCCGCTGTCCTGCCACAAGGAGTGCATGTTTCTTTCTCGTACATCACGGGACACAGAGCGGCATATTCATTACTATATGGGTTATATGGAGTACCTTCAGGTGTGGACACTGGCAATCTCAAACAGGAAGTCCCCTCCCGATATAACCCGCTCCCCTAGAGGGAGTCCCTCAGTTTTTTCGCCAGTGTCTTAGGTGTTGGTCACGGAATAGCTTTGCCTCCACATCCTTGGGATTAAGGGCGGGCTAACCGGATCTGTCCAAGGTGCCTCAGTGCCAAAGTGGACAGTACCCGGGCCCCAAACCGTGGGGTTTTGCCTATAATGCTCCTCTTTAGAGGGCTGGACCCTGGGCCCAGGACTTGGAGTTTGTAAAAGACCATAAGTTCCTGTTTGCCAGGGTGCTATATAGGTCCAGGACAGTGGGTACCTTCCAGGACCCCAGGGCCTGAAGGTCTACTACGCTACCCACCGAGATGGGAGAAGATTGGACCGTTTTGCTAGGCAAACGTCCTGCAGCATGGAGCAGGTAAGAGGGGAGCCTGCGGGACTTGGTTCGACAGCAGGCTCTCCAGGGAGACCTTAAAGGGGGGTAGCCTAAGTATGCTCTGCATTGGCAGCCTTGCTCACTATGTCTGAGAAGACAGGATGATCTCATTTCCCCCATCACTTGGTCCCCCTGTCTAAGAAACAGGTTTGCTAGTTACCTGCTGCTCTCTTCCCAGGGCTAATAAGGATCCCTATGGGGCCTTTTGGAAAGTCCTACCTGGCCGGGGTTTTGATTCTGCCGCCTGAAGCTGCAGTCCTGGGTCTCCAGCAGCGCGGCTCCTCCATGTGCTTCCTTCTCCGCCATACGTGCGCGCGCACGTCTTATAGATGTTTTTCGCGCCGTTCGGGGGGGGGGGGGGCGTGCCTGCAGCGTCATCAAGGGCGCGCGTTCATTCGCTGTTATACACAGCAGGCTGTGATCATTGCTCAGTCTGAGGCTGATCTGGAAGGGAGAGGACGCAGAGCAGCGACTCCCGGTGGCGGAAGAGGGGTAGTACATGCTGGAGTTGGTTCCATGCATTTGTGTTAAGCCAAAAATCCCCTTTGGCAACAGGTTGGAGGCTGGCAAACTAAATTTGGGCGACGCTGTATGTTTAAAAAAAAAAAAAAAAAAAGTTATATATAATATAACAAAAAAAAAAAAGAACATACGGGGCCCCATCGGTTTTTGGGCATTAGTGGTCTATTGTCCCCTAAACCCTAGTTTTGTACTCCTGGCCACTACAGTCGGTTGTTGTAGGCGGAGTCCCTCGATTTTGTATTATGGCTTCCAAAGGTTCGGGATCAAAAGGTACAAAAAAGACCAAAAAACAAAGGGGTTCCCCCTCTGATTCTGATGATATGCCGGTACTTTCCCCGCAGCTTATTCCCATGAAGGTCGCCTTGGATGAGCCATTAGGGGGGTCTGGTGCTGAGGCTGGCCCAGATCAGCCCAGCCCTGTGTTTATCACAGAGGAGATGCTAGCTGTATCTCTAGGGGGGCTAGAGAAAAGATTAGCAGCGATGATCGCTAGCTCTATTCCTGGCAAGAAACGGGCTAGATCCGCATCGCCGAGAGGTGTATCCTCAGATGCTGAAATTCTCTCTTCGGAGGAATTAGAATCTCAGGAGGATCAACTGGACCAGAACCAAGAGTGTTCAGGGATTGAGGAATCTACCTCTGAGGAACCATTTTCAGACTCCCAAACAGAGAGGCTGTGGGTACAGTCTTTGACGGACATGGTCCGCTCGCCATTTAATTTACCATTGCCAGAGCCTCAGGTTCCTGCGGTATCCTCTCTGGGCTCCTTTTGAGCAACGCGGTTTTTCCGGTCCATCCTCTGTTGGAGGAATTGATCTTTCAGGATTGGGTACGACCGGACAGGATTTTTCTGCCGCTTAAGAGATTTTCGGTTATTTACCCTATGGAGGAGGTGGAAGCTCCCAGTTGTGGATGCAGCCGTCTCATGTGTGAATAAATCACTAACTTGCCCGGTGGAAAACATACAAATGTTTAAAGATCCGGTTGATAAACGGTTAGAGACACTTTTAAAGGCATCCTTTGCTACGGCAGGAGCAGTGGTACAGTCAGCTGTGGCTGCAATTGGAGTTTGTCAGGCGTTAAAGGACCAGACAAAACAAATGCTTAAAGACATGCCTACCCAACAGGCAGAAGAGTTTTCTGACATTCCCAGAGCTCTGTGTTTTGCGGTAGATGCTATAAAGGATTCCATCCAGCAGGCCTCTCGTTTGTCACTATTTTTGGTGCATATGAGAAGGCTCTTATGGTTGGAGAACTGGGCGGCGGAGCCCCCATGCAAAAAGCTTCTGGCAGGGTTTCCCTTCCATGGAGGACGACTCTTCGGAGAGGATCTGGATAAATACATTCAGACTATTTCAAGTGGCAAAAGTACCCTTTTACCAGTCAAAAAGAGATTCCGGGGTCCTACATTTAAAAGGCAGCTCTCTCCTGTCTCAGGGCCCTCAAATTCCAGGCAGTATCGACGGCCGCCTGCGCGATCAAACTTTAACAATAAATCGCAGGGACAGGCCCCTGGGGGTAAGAGGCCATGGTATCGCAAGCCGACAACGCCAGCCCCTAAGTCTGCCTTATGAAGGGGCGCCCCCACTCTCGCGGGTGGGGGGAAGGCTTCGTTTCTTCTCGGAAGTTTGGGAAGCCAATATCCCCGACAAATGGGTCCGGTCGTCTGTAACCACAGGCTACAGACTGGAGTTTCTAAAGTTTCCTCCGCCTCATTTTCAAGAGTCAAGGCTACCAAACGATCCAACAAAGGCCTCGATGCTGGCAGCTTTGGATCACCTGCTTTGCCAGGGCGTGATAATAAAGGTACCAGCCCAAGAACAGGGGCTAGGTTTCTATACCAATCTCTTTGTCATACCAAAGCCCAACGTCGATGTCAGGCCAATCTTGGACCTAAAGAGTTTAAATGTTTACCTAAGAGTTCGTTCCTTCCGGATGGAATCCGTCCGATCAGCAGTCGCCACGCTCCAGAGGACGACTTTCTGGCTTCCATAGACATAAAGGATGCTTACCTTCATGTACCAATCTTTCAGCCACATCAAAGATTTTTACGCTTCGCAGTGGGGCAGCGACACTTCCAATTCATGGCGCTCCCCTTCGGGCTGGCCACGGCCCCCCGGGTATTCACGGAGATCCTAGCTCCAGTTCTGGCCAATCTAAGGATCCAAGGGGTCACGGTCCTAGCATACTTGGACGACCTTTTAATCATAGATCACTCACGGCCGTGTCTGGAACAAGCAGTAAACCTCACGGTTCAGTACCTCGAGAGGTTCGGCTGGGTCCTAAACCGGGAAAAATCAGCCTTTCATCCTACAAAGCAGTTGGAATACCTCGGCATGAGGTTAGACACAGAACAGCAAAGGGTGTTCCTGCCCCTTGTAAAGATCGAGGCTATCAAGGGGTTGGTTCTAAGCAAGAAAAAACCAACTATTCGCCTGTGTATGCGATTACTAGGCAAGCTAGTGGCCACGTTCGAGGCGGTACCATACGCTCAGATCCACACTCGCGTCCTACAGGCAGCCATTCTAGCAGCCTGGAGCAAGAGAGCACATGCCTTGGAGTCCCCTTTGACGCTATCATCAAGGGTCCGGCAAAGCCTGGCCTGGTGGTTAAACCCTCAGAATCTTCTGAAGGGAAGGTCCTTCAGCCCCGTTGTCTGGAAGGTAGTTACCACAGACGCCAGCCTGGTAGGCTGGGGGGCGGTCTTGGAGGGGTTCACTCGCCAGTGAACTTGGGCGGAAGCGGTGAGGCAGCTACCCATCAATGTCTTGGAGATCAGAGCTGCTCGCCTAGCCCTCCTGGCATGGACTTCCAGATTACAGGGGTCCCCGGTGAGAATCCAGTCAGACAATGCCACAGCGGTGGCATACATAAACCACCAAGGGGGAACCAGAAGTCAGGCCGCTCAGAGGGAGGTGAGCTTGATTTTTCAGTGGGCAGAGGTTTATGTACCCTGCATTTCGGCGATATTCATTCCCGGAGTGGACAACCTGCAGGCAGACTTCTTAAGTCACCAGATTCTGTCGCCGGGGGAGTGGTCTCTGCATCCCCAGGTCTTTCAGACAATCTGCCAGAAGTGGGGAATGCCAGACATAGATGTAATGGCATCAAGGTTCAACAAGAAGCTAGACAGGTTCGTGTCTCGAGCAAGGGACCCTATGGCCTGCGGAACCGATGCGTTGGTTTGCCCTTGGCATCAATTCAAACTTCTATATGCATTTCCCCCGCTACAGTTACTTCCTCGCCTGTTGCGCAGGATCAGAGTGGAGCACAAGCCAGTCATTCTAGTAGCTCCAGCTTGGCCCCGGAGGACATGGTACTCACTAGTCCTGAAGATGGCAGTGGGAGACCCTTGGACTCTTCCTCTACGACCAGACCTACTCTCACAAGGCCCGATCCTCCACCCTACATTACGGCGTCTAAATTTGACGGCCTGGAGGCTGAATCCCTGATTCTCAGAGGTAGAGGTCTGTCTAGGCAGGTAATTCCTACCCTGATTAGGGCTAGAAAGCCGGCCTCCAGGGTGATTTATTACAGGGTGTGGAGGACCTACGTAGGCTGGTGTGAATCCAAAAGATGGAATTCCCGCAAATATACCATTGATAGGGTGTTAAGTTTTCTCCAGCTAGGAGTGGATAAAGGCCTGGCATTAAGCACAATCAAGGGACAGATTTGAGCTTTGTCAGTGTGGTTTCAGAGGCCGCTGGCCACCCACTCGCTGGTTAAAACCTTCTTACAGGGGGTCTTGCATATTAATCCTCCTGTCAAGTCACCGATTTGTCCATGGGACTTAAATCTTGTCCTGTCCACTCTACAGAAACAACCCTTTGAGCCGTTGGCTGAGATTCCTTTAGTTTTACTGACAAGAAAGTTGGTATTCTTGGTCGCCATAGTTTCGGCCAGGAGAGTGTCAGAATTGGCAGCCTTATCTTGTAAGGAACCATATCTCATTCTACATAAGGACAGGGCGGTTCTCCGGCCTCATCCTTCCTTTACCACCAAAGGTTATATCCAGTTTTCACTTGAACCAGGATTTGGTACTTCCATCCTTCTTTCCGAAACCCACGTCTAGAAAGGAGGGGTTGCTGCATACCTTAGATATTGTCCGGGCCATGAGGGCCTATCTTAAAGCTACAGAGAAGATCCGGAAAACAGATGTGTTGTTCGTTTTACCAGATGGCCCCAAGAAGGGGCAAGCAGCTGCAAAATCCACCATCTCGAGATGGATTAGACAATTAATCATTCAGGCCTACGGTTTGAAGAGGTTGCCTCCTCCTTTGTCGGTAAAAGCCCATTCTACCAGGGCCATGGGCACCTCCTGGGCAGCACACCATCAGATCTCTATGGCTCAGATATGCAAGGCGGCGACGTGGTCATCAGTCCACACGTTTACAAGGTTTTATCAGTTAGACGTGAGAAGGAATGCGGATTCAGCCTTTGGGCAGGCAGTACTACAGGCTGCGGTTTAAGATCCTCGGGATCGGGGGCACCCTTGGTTTTAAAAATTCAAAATTATTTCTTGACTAAGTTGGATTTATTATTATTATTTGAGTATACCTCTAAATTAAATCCCTTTGAGAAGATGTCTCCCTCCCCTCATTAAAGCATTGCTTTCGGACATCCCATATAGTAATGAATATGCCGCTCTGTGTCCCGTGATGTACGAGAAAGAGAAAGGGATTTTTTAATACAGCTTACCTGTAAAATCCTTTTCTTGGAGTACATCACGGGACACAGAGCTCCCACCCCTCTTATGGGAACATGTTTTGGGAGGCATACTGCTTGCTACAAAACTGAGGGACTCCCTCTAGGGGAGGGGGTTATATAGGGAGGGGACTTCCTGTTTGAGATTGCCAGTGTCCATCACCTGAAGGTACTCCATATAACCCATATAGTAATGAATATGCCGCTCTGTGTCCCGTGATGTACTCCAAGAAAAGGATTTTACAGGTAAGCTGTATTAAAAAATCCCTTTTTTGCCGATTTAGTCAGGTTAAGGGTATATATAAAATTGTAAACCCTGATCCAAAATCTCCTGACCTTGGGGCATGTCCACCATATATGATAGGTGGATGCCACTCCCCCGCATCCTCTGAAACACTGAGGTGGCTCCGGGTACAAAGGTGGCCAATATGGCCGGTACGATATACCACCTCAGTGTAAGACCTTGTAGTTCGCTTATCCATACCTCTTATAGAAGCTATCTAGAAGTGCTCTCTGATATCGTACCATTCCTCTAGATCAGGGGTGTCAAACTGGCGGCCCTCCAGCTGTTCCGAAACTACAAGTCCCATCATGCCTCTGCCTGTGGGAGTCATGCTTGTAACTGTTAGCCTTGCAATGCCTCATGGGACTTGTAGTTTTGCAACAGCTGGAGGGCCGCCTGTTTGACACCCCTGCTCTAGATCATGGGTGCCCAACCGCTGGCCCGCGGCGCCCTCCCAAGTGGCCCGCCATGTCTTGCTCTGAGATGGCGGGTCGGCAAGCCTAGATTGCGGACTCCCGACCTGCCATCTGCGAGCATTAGTGAATGGGGTCATTTGTGGCGGGCCTGGCCTATCAGTGATCACGGTGGTGCTGGCCTATCTGTGATTACGGCCTGTCTGGCCTATCTGCGATCGTGCTTGCTCCTGGAGTTTCATCTTTGTGAACACCACTGCCTTCACCTCCTCCAGGTTCACCCTCACCTCCGGACTGATAGATACAAGTTTCAGGTGAGGGGGTGGATACGGTCTGGAGAGAGAGGGAGCAGCCAAAGTTAAATAAATTAAAACGTCTGGTGTCTGTATAAGTGTAGTGTGCAGTGGTCCGTGCAATGGGCAGTGTAGTGGACAGGTCAGTGTAGTGGTGGCAAGTATAGAAAGCAGGTAGGTTAGTGTAGTGGTCAGTGTAGGTATCATGTAGGTCAGTGTAGTGGTCAGTGTAGAAATCGGGTAGGTAGGTTAGTGTAGTGGTCAGTGTAGGTATCAGGTAGGTCAGTGTAGAAATCGGGTAGGTAGGTTAGTGTAGTGGGAATCAGGCTGGTCAGTACTATAGTAGGAAGTGAAGAGACTCAGGGAGTGCTAAAAGTCCACAGGTTAGGGGGGCGCAAATTACTTGCCTTGCCCCGGGCGCTGACAAACCATACTCCATTGATGCTCAATGTGGCCCGCGACTGGTTACCAAGTCGATTAATTGCCCTCGCTCCTCAAAAGGTTGGGCACCCCTGCTCTAGATCAAGGGTTTCATGTAGATCTTGTTCCCATTGGAGCATATAATACAGTTTAATCGAGACAAGCATCAAAATATGTTCCTTGGGGTCATTGTCACTAAATCCCCCCTTATGAGCTACCGTTTGCACATAATGATACATTTGAATATATCTGTAGCATTTATAGAGTGTTGCAGGGATTTTAACCAACTTTGTTTTCCTACCTTCTGTTCTAAAGAAATCCCTGTGCGTTTGTGTCCATGTCGAAAGTAGAGCTGCGCAATTAAACGTTAAAAATTTACATCGCAATTCTTTCCCCCTCATGATCTTAACAAAGCATTTTCCCGATTCTATGCAGGATTCTCTGCTCAAGCCGACGTCTTGACGTTTCACAACATTCCTCAGCCACTGGGCTAACTATAAAACCCTGTTCACACTGGGTGTGTTTTTGGGAGGACATCAATAGACTCCCTCCCAAAACTGGATTGCCAAGCTGTTGCCATCATTCGGCTGTAGGCAAGTAGTTATAAATAAAACAAGTGCCATGCACCAAGCTCTGCTTCAGTGCTGCACTGCTCTCAGCCGGGTCACACTGGACGCTGATGCGAACCAGCTGTTTGTATGCGCCCCACACCTTAAAACGGGGTTTGACAAACCTCAGGCGCCAGATTGCATTTGTGACTAGAATTAGCAACGTGGGGTGGCACAGCTGGGGTGTTCTGTGTCTGTGTACCCCCCCCCACCGTGCAATCGGGCCGCACCGGACGGTAATTGAGGCTGCGGCCTTCTGCAGGCCTAGGCTTCCTTCTGTGATCTGGCGCCATCTGGTACGACAAGAAGAAAAACAGCAATGCTAATGGTACTTCCTGCCTGTTTTTACTGCCCACCCATCTCCTTCCCAAAGTGGAGATGAAAAGGAAGTGTTTGCAGCCATCATCTGGTGCCCTTTGCCCAACGGTGAGTGTGGGGTGGCTGGTTTAATAGCCTTTTTTTTTGTAATAGCTTTTATCAAGTAAAAACTGTTTATTTTTTAATTTAAACTTTAATTTATTAGTCATCTCCCTGCTTGGCCCGTAAGTTTGCTGTCTGATCAGGTTTGCCTGGCAGTGTTTCAGGCGGACCCTTGGACCCCTTTCACACTGAGCCCATAGCGTCATCGGTAAAACTCTGCTTTTTTTTTACCATCGACACTATGGGCGGGTTCGCGACGCATTTTGGCCCCTAGAGGGGCACTTAGCGACTGGCCACTAGAGGGCCACTAGCGACTGAGAAACTGTTAATACCACCCACTTTGTTGGTTGTATAGCTGCACGGAAGGCTTTGTCGGTCGTTAAAAAAAATAAAGAAAAAAAAAACCTGGCTCCCAACATTTTTAGCTGGCTCCTAGATTCCAAGCAAATTTGTCAAACCCTGCCTTAAAATACTAGAGTCTGAAAGGTGGCAGGCTTGCACAGTTGTGCCGACTCCCCTCCTAGACTGAAGTCGACATCGACGCCCGTCAAATGCTCTTTGGAGAGCAAAGCTTGGGCATATGATCCCTCACAGTTACCCATAAGAAAATAATTGGATTGGAAACTTCCAATAGAGACAACTATTCTATTGACAACTGTCTAAGAGGAGATTTCCATCACTTTGGAAGAGTTTTCCTTTTGCTTCCTGTTGGGGTCTAGAAGACAGGAAGTCTTTACATTTTTACCCTCGACATAATTTTTCTTAGACAATCTTTCTACATTTCAAATAAAAATGTAATGATCGGTAAGAGTTTTTAACCACTTAAAGGAGTTCTATGAGCTAAAACTTTTAACCCCCGCTGTGCCCGGGCTGTAAAACTATACAAAATAAACTTGCACTTACCTGCCTACGATCTCCCGTTATTCCGGTATCGCCGCCCGTGCACCGGTCCCTGCCAGCTTCCTCTTCCTGCGGGTCGGTGACTCATCCTGCGCTCAGCCTATCAGCGGCCGCGGCGGGACATTGCTGCTGCCGCTGATAGGCTGAGCGCAGGATGAGTCACCGACCCCCAGGAAGAGGAAGCTGGCAGGGACCGGTGCACGGGCGGCGATACCGGAATAACGGGAGATCGTAGGCAGGTAAGTGCAAGTTTATTTTGTATAGTTTTACAGCCCGGGCACAGCGGGGGTTAAAAGTTTTAGCTCAGAGAACTCCTTTAAGGACCGCCTACTGTACATTTACGTCGGCAGAATGGCACGGCTGGGCACATCAACGTATATATACACGTTGATTTTAGTACCCAGCTGTGGGTCACAGGCGCACGCCCGCGACCCGGTCCGAAGCTCCAGGACCGGGACCGCGGGATTTGCGGACCCGATCGCCGCTGCAGTGCGGCGATCCGTCCCTGGAGCAGAAGAACGGGGAGAGCCGTGTGTAAACACGGCTTCACTGTGGCCGTAGCATCAATCGCGTCATCCCTGTAATAGGGGGACACGATCGATGACGTCACACCTACAGCCACACCCCCCTATAGTTGTAAACACAACACATAGGTCACACATCCCCTACAGCGCCCCCTTGTGGTTAACTCCCAAACTGCAACTGTCATTTCCACAGTAAACAACGCAATTTAAATGCATTTTTTGCTGTGAAAATGACAATTGTCCCAAAAATGTGTCAAAATTGTCCGAAGTGTCCGCCATATTGTCGCAGTCACGAAAAAAATTGCTGATCGCCGCTATTAGTAGTAAAAAAAAATAATTAATAAAAATGCAATAAAACTATCCCTTATTTTGTAAACGCTATAAATTTTGCGAAAACCAACCGATAAACGCGTATTGCGATTTTTTTTTTACCAAAAATACGTAGAAGAATACGACGTATCGGCCTAAACTGAGGAAAAAATGTTTTTTTATATATTTTTGGGGGATATTTATTATAGCAAAAAGTAAAAAATATTGCATTTTTTTTTTTAATTGTTGCTCTATTTTTGTTTATAGCGCAAAAAATAAAAACCGCAGAGGTGATCAAATACCACCAAAAGAAAGCTCTATTTGTGGGGAAAAAAAGGACGCTAATTTTGTCTGGGAGCCACGTCGCACGACCGCGCAATTGTCAGTTAAAACGACGCAGTGCCGAATCGCAAAAAGGGGCAAGGTCCTTTACCTGCATTTTGGTTCGGGTCTTAAGTGGTTAACTACTTGCCGACCGGCTCGTGCCGATATACGTCGGCATAGTGGCACGTTCCTGCGAAACCCTGTATGGGTACGTCTTGCCTTTTAAGAGCAGTCGGAGGCATGCGCAGCACGGCGGGGGACCCGATGCGCGTGGAAGGCGGGTGCGATCGCCGCCGGCTACCCACGATTGTGGTAACGAGAGCTAGAGTGTGTGTTTACAAACAAATCCCTGTTCTGTCAGGGTAGAGGAGAAAGATCGTTTGTTCCTACTAAGTAGAATCAACAATCTGTCTCCTTCCCCAGTCAGTCCCATCCTCCTACAGTTAGAACACACATGAGGGAATACATTTAACCCCCTTGATCGCCCCCTAGTGTTAACCCTTTCACTATTAGTGTCATTTACAACAATAATCGGTGCACTTTTATAGCTCTGATAGCTGTATAAATGTCAATGGTCCTAAAAATGTGTCAAAAGGTGTCTGTCGCGGTACCGCTAAAAATCGCAGATTGCCGCCATTACTAATAAAAATGGCAAAAATCTTTCCAAGAATTTGTAGGTGCAATAACATTTGCGCAAACCAATCAATATACACTTATTGTGGATTATTTTTTTTACAAGGAATATATATCGGCCTAAACTGAGAAAGAAATATGTTTTTTAAACATTTTTGGCGATATTTATTATAGCAAAAACTAAACAATATTGTGTTTGTTTTTTTCAAAATTGTCGCTTTTTTTTTTTTTTTGTCTATAGCGCAAAAAATAAAACCGCAGAGGTGATCAAATACCACCAAAAGAAAGCTCTATTTGTGTGGAAAAAGGACAAAACATTTTGTTTGGGTACAACGTTGCACGACAGCTAAAGCGATGCATTGCTGTATTATAAAAAATTGCCTGGTCAATCTTTCGGTCTGTTTAGCGGAACTTCACTCGCTCTTTTTTTTGTACATCACGGGACACAGAGCATCACAGTAATTACTATGTGGGTTATAGGCCACCTTCAGATGATGGACACTGGCACACCCAAGACAGGAAGTCCTCCCCCCCCCCGATAACCCCTTCCATACAGGGAGTACCTCCAGGTTTTTTTTGCCAGCGTCTAAGGTGTTGGTCACTGTTAAAGAAGTGCTATGAAGAGCGCTTCTGGAGAGATCCTTACTGGATCAAGCAGTTATGCAACCAAGTCCTTTCAAAGTGCCATTGAGGCCAAAGTGGATGGTACCCGGGCCTCTGAGAAGAACAAGACTGCCTGTAATGCCTCTCTTGGAGGGCTGGATCCTGGAAACCAGTTCTTTGGTCATGCTTCTAATACCAAAGTTTTTCTGGCAAGGTGCTGTACAGGTCCAAGGGAGTGGACCCCCTATTAAAAAAGGGACCCAGTCCTTGAAGGTCTTTTCTGGACACAGCCCTCTTTGAGTAAATGTTGTCATGCCTAAAATTCACCACTAGAGGGTGGAAACGCATACCTGAACCATGCTCTTCAGTGTCAGCAGGCTGTGTGCATATAGCTGGCTTCCTCCAGGGTACGGTTTCAGCCACTGGGATGGGGTTGGTGTCCCCATGACAAGGCAGAGTGATGTGACAGGCAGTCTTCCTTCCCCCTTGGGAGTCGGCACTTTTTCCATCCTTGGATGGAAGCTACAGCGTGCGGCTCTTTCCCCTTCCCCCTCGGGGGTCGTGAATGGTTCCTCTCCCCCCCACGCCAGTATCCTGAGCGACTCTTCTTCCCAGAGTGGGAGAAAATGCGGTACATCCCCCGTCCCGCATCAAGCAAGGAAGCAGCAGTGGCCAGTGAAAGATGAGTCACCCTTAGTGGACCGGGAAGAGGGACAAACTGATGATTCCTCTTCTGAGGAATCCACTTTAGAAGAACCCTTTTGAGCCTCGCAATCTGAGAATGACTGGTGCAATCCCTCACAGAAATGGTCCGTTCTGCGGTTTAAGTTGCCCTTAAAGGGGTTGTTAAGGTACACGTTTTTTTACCTTAATGCATCCTATGCATTAAGGTAAAAAAACATCTCACAGCACCGCCCCCCCCCATTTCTTCTTCTCTAAAACCCCCGCAGACTCTACATGCTTTTCCTGTCCATCCATTGCTTGAGCGGGTTATTTATGCTGATTGGGATCACCCAGATAAGCATTTTCTCCCTCCTAAAGCGTTTTTGGCACTTTATCCCATGGAGGAAAAGTTCACTAAGAAGTGGAGTGTACCAGCAGTTGACGCTGCTATCTCCTGTGTGATTTTAAAGTCTAACTTGTGTAGAAAATGTTCTGATGTTTAGGGATCCAACAGATACATCTTTGCTGAAAACCTCTTTTGCTGTGGCACGTGCAGTAACTCAACCTGCAATAGGCATTTGTCAATCCCTAATGGATCAGCTAAAGCAGGTTCTTAAGGTTGTTCCTGCTCAGCAGGCCCGGGACTTAGCCGAGCTGCCTAGGGCGTTATGTTTTGCATTTGACGCTATTAAGGATTCTATTCATAAGGCATCGCGCCTTGCCCTCTTGCTGGTGCATATGTGTAGGATTCTGTGGTTAAAACACTGGTCAGCCGGAGCACCATGCAAAAAGCTTTTGGCTGGATATCCATTTCATGTGGAACGGCTGTTCGGGGATGATTTGGACAAGTACATCCAAGATATTTCAAGTGGGAAAAGTACTCTTTTACCAGTTGAAAGGAGTAGGCATCCTTTTTTTTTAAACGTGCTTCCTCTCCAGGGCCGAGGGCAACAGCATCAGGTTTAAGAGCCGTCAGGTTCAAGAGTTAAATCTCAAGGTCAAGTCCTGGGACAGAAGAAGTCCTGGGGGCAGAAACCTACAAAACCCCAAGGCCTCCTTATGAACGGGTGCCTCCGTTTGCTCGAGTGGGGGGGAAGGCTTCTGCAGTTCTCTGGGACTTGGTAGTCATCTCCACAGTGATCCCAAAGATCCAGAGAAAATAAAGTCTTTGTTCCTGGCGCTATACCGTTTGATTTCTCAAGGGGCGACCACAGAGATTCCCGCGGAAGAGCAGGACTTATTAGTAGAGGTTTTATTCAAATCTCTTCAGTTCCAAAACCAAATAGAGACGTCGGACCCATTCTAGATCTCAAAGACCTAAACCAATTCCTAAATATCCACTCCTTTCGCATGGTGTCAATCCGGGAGGAGAACTTCTAGCATCAATCGACATGAAGATGCATATCTGCATGTGCCTATTTTTCCTGCTCACCAGAAGTTTCTCCAGGTTGGTGTAGCGTGGCACCATTTTCAGTTTGTAGCCCTGCCCTTCGGTTTAGCTATCAGCAGCAGATCGTCCAGGTATGCCATTACTGTTATACCCTGAGCATTTACAAAGGTTCTGCCCAGACTAAGTGCTCAGGGTATAACAGTAATGGCATACCTGGATGATCTGCTGCTGGTAGATCAGACGGTGACCCGCTTGGACCAAAGTGTGGTCAGCACAGTCAAGTATCTGGAATACCTGGGTTGGATTCTCAACCTAAAGAACTCATCCTTGGGACCTGTAAGAAGGCTCGAGTACTTGGGTCTGGTCATGGACACAGCCCAGAGGAAAGTATTTTTTTCCCCAGGCAAAGGTGAGCGCCATAAGGGAACTGATCCAGGTGGTCAGGATGAAGAAAATTCCCTCCATTTGCCTTTGCAGGAGGTTGTTAGGGAAGATAGTGGCTTTTTTTTCAAAGCTGTTCCCTATGCCGAATTTCATCCGAGACCATTGCAAAACAGTATCCCATCCGCTTGGAACAAAAAGGTCCAAGCTCTGGACTTCCCAATGTAGCTGACACCAAATGTACACCAGAGCCTCAGTTGGTGGTTGGGAAACAAAATCTGCAGAAAGGGAAATCCATCATACCAGTTACCTGGAAGGTGTTAACAACGGATGCCAGCCTTTCGAGTTGGGGAGCAGTCCTTGAAGAGGCGACTGTTCAAGGGAAGTGGTCCGAAACCGAGAAGGCCTTGCCCATCAACATCCTAAAGATTCGGGTAGCACGTTTGGCTCTGAGGGCCTGGACGTTCAAGTTGCAGGATTGTCCTGTCAGGATTCAATCTGACAATGCCACGGCAGTGGCCAATATCAATCGGTTCAAGGGGGCACCAAGAGTCACATGGCCCAGAGGGGGGAGAACTATATTCTGGCTTGGGCAGAGAGGAATAAACCTGGCCTATCTGCAGTCTTCATTCCGGCAATAGAAAATTGGCAGGCGGACTTCTTAAGTTGTTTCCCGGGGAAATGGTCTCTTCACCCTGACATCTTCCTGGCCATATGCCAATGATGGGGTACTCCAGACGTAGATCGGTTGGCGTCCAGGTTCAACAAGAAATTGAACAACTTTGTGTCAAGAACAAGGGATCCACTCACATTCGGGACGGATGTGTTGGTAACCCCTTTTGGATCAGTTTTCACTGATTTATGCACCCCCCCCCCCTGTTCAGTTGCTACCACAGCTTCTTCGCAGGATCAAGGAGGAAGGGAAGCCGGTGGTTCTTGTAGCCCAGGCATGGCCCAGAAGATCCTGGTATGCAGAGATCGTAAAGATGGCAGTAGGGTACCCGTGGACCCTTCCGCCACGTCCAGACCTGCTCTCGCAGGGACCAGTGTTTCATCCTGCCTTACAAACTCTAAATCTAACGGTTTTGGTATTGAAACCCATATTCTAAAGAATCAGGGACTTGCAGGGTCAGTGGTATCTACTCTGATTATAGCAAGGAAACCAGCTTCCAGAGTCATATATTATAGAATCTGGAGGCCATATGTTTCTTGGTGCGAATCCAAGGGATGGCATCCTCGGAAGTATGACATAGGTAGAATTCTTGCCTTTTCACAATTGGCGGTAGAAATGAAACTGGCCTTGAGTACAATCAAAGGTCTTATCGGTATGGTTTCAAAGGCCACTTTCTTCACACTCCTTGGTCTGGGCCTTTATACAAGGGGTAGCGCATATTAATCCACCAGTTGGGTCACCTTTGTGCCCATGAGACTTGAATTTCGTTTTGCCGGTTTTGCAAAAACAGTCTTTTGAGCCGATACGCCATATTCCCTTGGTCCTTTTTACAGGGAATTTGTTTTTCCTGGTTGCTATATCCTCTGCAAGAAGGGTATCAGAGTTGGCTGCCTTTTCTTGTAAAGGGCCATATTTGATTATTCACAAGGACAATGTGGTGTTGCATCCGCATCCAGCCTTTCTACCTAAGGTAGTGTCAGGTTTCCATCTGAACCAAGATGTTTTTCTGCCTTCATTTTTCCCAGAACCCTGTTCTGCGGAAGAAAAGTCATTGCATTCTCTTGATGTAGTGAGAGGGGTTAAAGTCTATCTGAAAGCAACTGCTCAGATTCGGAAGATGGATGTTTTGTTTGTACTGCCAGAAGGCCCTAAGGAAGGGGCAGGCAGCCCTAAGGCCCTAAGAGGCATCCTTCCGATCGCCTCTTAGGGATCAGGAAGGATTTTTTTTCCCTGACCAATCAGATTGGCATAGCAGGGTCAAGGGTTTTTTTTTTTGCCTTCCTCTGGACCAAAAACAATAAACAATAAACAATAAACAAGTAAAGAAAAGATTCACTGAACCTTCCTCCATCGCCATCCTACCACTGCCTGTCCAGCACCCCCCCCCCCGGTGACAGACAACTATGGCTAATCTGCGGTACTCGGCAGAAACCATTTGGAGTTTGAGGCGATTTGCCACAATACTACCAGCCGTCACCAAAAAGGTCATAAGAACCGAACAACTTTTAAGAATCGATTGACGATCGACTGTCAAGGAATTCGGTCACCCATCCCAACCTAAGCACATATCATGTGCTTTGATCAATACAAGATCAGCTGTAAAACACCGGCTAGAAATCCGTGATTTCTTATTACAATACGATTTAGACTGTCTCTTTATTACAGAAAGCTGGCTCACAGCCCACTGTAACACCATTCTAGGAGAACTGGTGCCAGAAAACTACCGTATTATAACGGAAAACAGAATAGGGCAAAGAGGAGGGGGCATGGCGGTGATCTACAAGGCGCATCTTGCGATCACTAAACCAGTCCGTCAAAATCCTCTTCCATTCATGGAAACCCTCACTCTACAACTGCAATCAAATCCCCAGGAGACCGTCTGGATTCTACTCTGCTACAGGCCACCTGGGCCAAAGTCGCAGCTGTTAGCATCACTGACGGAATTTATCTCCACTTATACCCTAAACAGCAAACACCTTTTACTGCTCGGGGACTTCAATCTCTGGGCCAACTCCTCACAGGATTCCATTGCCGACGCCTGTATTGACCACCTGGAAGGTTTAGGACTACAACAACTAGTATGTGGCCCCACACATGCTTCAGGCCACACACTCGACCTAATTTTCAGACAAAATCTGAAAATAAGTATTTTGGAAAATGAACCGTTGCCATGGACAGATCACCATGCAATTAAATTCATAATTACCAAAATTCCCCCATTGATAAAAACACCTAAGCCGGTGACAACACACTGGACTAGATCTCAGAAGAAGCTCCATTCGGAACTCTTCAAGTCTACCCTAGGAAATAAAATAAAAACACTCCAACCACTCCGAACAGTCTCAGACACATTGGATGCCATTAATACAGCCCTACTGCAGTCAGCCGACTTAGTAGCACCGAAATAATTTTTCTAAGGCCATCAACAGCGCCCTAAATCGACCCCGCAAACTCTTTAAGCTGGTCACTCAGACCATGAATCCAGGCTGTCTTGAAGCCCCGAATTTAGACACCTAAGAGTTTTGCGATGAACTATCGGATTTCTTCATCAATAAAATTGAAGGAATCCGGGAAAGCATTCGACAAAACAATACCCCCCGCAACCTTCCCCTTATTCAACCACAGGACACCCATAGAAACCTTCTACAATCAACCAAGTTCACTCTGGAACCCATCTCCGTTGATGTCACAAGAAATATCATCGGTACTTTGCGAAACAGCACAGCGCCTAATGATATTATCCCCACTAAGCTGCTGAAGGAATGTGCTGACATCTTGGCACCACCTATCATGCAGCTTATAAACCAGTCATTCATGGAAGGCATAGTGCCCTCCCTGCTGAAAGAAGGCACAATCCAGCCCATCTTGAAGAAACCCACGTTAGACCCCAAGGATCCTACTCAACGCCGTCCCATAACAGGCCTAAACGTTCTATCCAAGATAATGGAGAAAGTAGTGGTAGAACAGCTGCAACAGCATCTAGATACCCACAATCTACTTGATCCATTCCAATCAGGTTTCCGTCCCGGACACGGGACAGAAACAGCATTGCTTAAAATATCGGACGACGCTCTTGAGGCCGCAGACAAAGGAGAATCTTGTCTCCTGGTTCTGTTGGACCTAAGCGCAGCCTTTGACACTGTAGACCACAAACTGTTACTGACTAGGCTGACTGAGGTAGCCGGAGTCGCAGAAGGTGATCTATCATGGTTCTCCTCCTTTCTGGAAAACCGTTCACAAACAGTGAAATTAGGACCTTTCACTTCTGAAAAACGCACGGTGTCATGCGAAGTCCCTCAAGGATCCCCCTTATCTCCGGTGCTCTTCAACATCTATCTTCGTCCGCTCTTTGAAATCATCAGTAGCCAACAACTACTTTATCATTCATACGCAGACGACACACAACTATACTTTCGCATCTGCAATAAAAAGTATCATCACCCCAGTTTAGAGAACTGTCTCTCTTTGATAGAAAACTGGATGACCAAGAGTTATCTTAAACTCAACAACTCCAAAACAGAACTTCTTCTGTTTCATGCCAGTCGCAGGAGTCAACTGGAAACTACTTGGAAACCCCCGCCCATTCTGGGCCAGATCATCTCCCCTAGCTCCAAAGTCAAAAGTCTCGGGGTCATCTTCGACACCTACATGACAATGGACGCACAAATAGGGTCAGTAGTCAGCGGATCTCACTATCTGCTGCGCCTACTACGCAGACTTATTCCTTTTATCCCCAAAGAAGACGTAGCAGTCATGGTAGGAACAATTGTGAACTCCAGATTGGACTATGCAAATGCCCTTTACCTCGGACTCCCTAAGTACCAAATCTCTCGTCTGCAAGTCGTTCAAAATACGGCCGCCAGACTTGTGACTGGGAAAAAACCATGGGAATCAATCTCACCGTCGTTGAGATCCCTCCACTGGCTGCCAGTAAAAGACAGAATAGCTTTCAAAGCACTCTGTCTGACTCATAAGTGCATCCATGGGAAGGCCCCGCAATACCTACGCGAAAAGATAGAAGCCCACAATTCCAATCGCGTTCTGCGATCCACCGACCAAAAACTGGTCAAGATACCCAAAGCCAGATACAAGTCCAAAGGAGAGAGAAGGTTTGCGTTCCAAGGTCCCAGACTATGGAACGCTTTACCAACCAGCATTCGGTTGGAAGAAAACCACCTGAGTTTCAGAAGACAGATAAAAACTTTGTTCTTTTGATGACCAGAGAGACAGAAACAACAAGCCCCCAGAGGCGATTCAGTTCGCAGGTGCCGCGCTATATAAATTTCTCATTCATTCATTCATTGAAATCCACTATTTCCAAGTGGATTTGGCAAGTTATTATTCAGGCTTATGGTTTGAAAAGGAGAGTTTTTTACCTTTTCAAGCGAGAGCGCACTCTACCAGAGCAGTGAGTGCTCCACGGGCGGTGCATCACCAAGCCTCCGTGACTCAGATCTGCAAGGCTGCAACTTGGTCTTCAGTCCATACATTCACTAGATTCTATCAGGTGGATGTAAAAACACATGAGGATATCGCCTTTGAGCGCAGTGGTATTGGTCGTCATGGCTGATGGCGCCCTGCTTTATTTTGTCTCCCTTCCCTCGTGGCATTGCTTTGGGACATCCCAAAGTAATTACTAAGATGCTCTGTGTCCCCTAATGTACGATAAAGAAAATAGGATTTTTTTTAACAGCTTACCTGTAAAATCCTTTCTTGGAGTACATCACGGGACACAGAGGTCCCTCCTCTCTTGTTGGGTACTTATTGTTTTGCTACAAAATCTGAGGTACTCACGGGAAGGGAGGGGTTATATAGGGGGTGGGGGGACTTCCTGTCTTGGGTGTGCCAGTGTCCAATCACCTGAAGGTGGCCTATAACCCACATAGTAATTACTATGCCGCTCCGTGTCCCGTGATGTACTCCAAGAAAATAATTTTACAGGTAAACTCTCATAAAAATCCTATCTTTTAATCCTCATGCTGCTAGCATTAGTAAACAGACAGCAAGGTATAATATATCTACTAAAAAAAAATCTATTTATTTCTGGTTTCTAGGTCTAGGCAAATGATGTCGTAGATCCCAGGAGTCTTCAGGAGCTGAGGACTATTTGGCGACACCATCTTGCTACACCCCGCACTTCTCCACAGTAAGGATACAGTGAGAAGGTGGCAAGCGGACATCTTGTTACACCCACCGGAGTTTTACATTTCCCACTTATTTTTAACCAGTAAACTCAGCTTATATAGTGAAATACAGGCAAAAATGTGTAGAGAAAAACCGGGACGGCCGCACTCCAAAAAAATGGTTCCTTTTAATAAAACTGGTCACAACATGAACATATCACAGCAAAAAATCTGAAGAAAAGCTGACGCGTTTCACACTATCATACAGTGCTTATTCATAGCTGATGGTGAAATACAGGATTTAAAAATCGGTCTGACTGTTTAGACGTTAAATTTTAAAAGCAGCGGCGAGCCTGCTGATCTCACAGGTTTGCTAATCTGACAGAACACCGCTGCTTTGAATAAACAATCCGACAGATTTCAAAATACTGAATGTCGCTATATAAGCTCAGTTTACTGTTAAAAAAAACGTTTAAAATGTGCGAAAATTCGTAATTGCTAAGATTCAGAAATTTGAAAAAAGATCTGAAATAATAACTACCGTATTTATCGCGGTATAACGCGCACCCCTAAAGTAATCCCCAATCCTGTGGAAAAAAAGTTATTTTTGTACTTACAGTTTTGGTGTCTTGCGCGGCGTCCATCGGCGGCCTCGTCGGGTCCGGCGTCCTTCTGCGGCTTCGGGTGTCCTCTTCGGCGGGTCCGGCGTCCTTCTGCGGCATCGGGTGTCCTTCTGCGGCGGGTCCGGTGTCCTCTTCGGCGGGTCCGGCGTCCTCGCCGCTCGTTTCCCGCGCCGAGTTTTGAATACTGCGCCAGCATATACCCAGCGCAGTACACTCGGGCAGGCTCGGCAACTGTCGCGCTCACGTCCTGTACATCCAGGACGTGACCGCGGAAGAAGCTGAGACTGGCCGAATATACCCGAGTGTACTGCGCTGGGTATATGTCGGCGCAGTATTCAAAACTCGGCGCGGGAAAGCGGGTATCGGCGTATATCGCGCACCCACGATTTTGCCCCGATTTTCAGGGCAAAAAAGTGCGCGATATACGCCGATAAATACGGTAACTAATAATAACTCAACCACTTAAGCCCTGGACCATTTTGTTGCTAAAAGACCAGGCCCCTTTTGCGATTCGGCACTGCGTCGCTCTGACAATTGCGTGGTCGTGCGACGTGGCTCCCATACAAAATTGGCGTCCTTTTTTTCCCAGAAATAGAGCTTTCTTTTGGTGGTATTTGATCACCTCTGCAGTTTTTATTTTATGCGCTATAAATATAAAATAGAGCGACAATTTAAAAAAAAATTCAATATATCTTACTTGCTGTTATAATAAATATCCCCAAAAAAGATATAATTTTTTTCTTTCTTTCCTCAGTTTAGGCCGATACGTATTCTTCTACATATTTTTGAGAATTTTTTTTAGTGTTTACAAAATAGGGGATAGTTTTATGTCATTTTTATTAATAATTTTTTTTACTACTAATGGCGGCGATCAGCAATTTTTTTTCGTGACTGCGACATTATGGCGGACACATCGGACAATTAAGACACATTTTTTCGACCATTGTCATTTTCACAGCGAAAAGTGCTATAAAAATGCACTGTTTACTGTGAAAATTACAATTGCAGTTTGGGAGTTAACCACTAGGGGGCGCTGTAGGGGTTAAGTGTGACCTCATGTGTGTGTCTAACTGTAGGGGGGCGGGGCTGGACGTGTGACGTCAGTGATCGCCTTTCCCTATATCAAGGAACAGACGATCACTGACACTGCCTCAGTGAAGAACGGGGAAGGTTTGTTTACACTCACCTCTCCTCATTCTTCAGCTCCGGTGACCGATCGCAGGACAATCGGGTCCCGTGGGCACGGTCACGGAGCTTCGGACTGGGTCGCGAGCGTGCCACCGGCGGCGCGCTCACGACCCCACTGCTGGGCTCTTAAAGAGGACGTACAGGTACCTGCTTGTGCCCAGCTGTGCCATTCTGCCGACGTATATCGGCGTGAAGGGGTCCTTAAGTGGTTAAATGGCGTTCAAAAAATGATTGCGCACATGCCGTGCGAGATAAAAAGTTGCAATGACGGCCCACTTTATTCCTTAGGGTGTCTGCTAAAATATATATATAATGTTTGGGGGTTCTGAGTAATTTTCTAGCAAACAAATTATGATTTTTACATGAAGGAGAGAAGTGGTTGCATAAATATATATATTATCCTTAATAAAAAATATATACATATATTATACATAATAAAAAATATATATATTATACATAATAAAAAATATATGCATAATAAAAAATATATACATATATTAAACATAATAAAAAATATATATTATCCTTAATAAAAAATATATGCATAATAAAAAATATATACATATATTATACATAATAAAATATATATATATTATCCTTAATAAAAAAATATATGCATAATTAAAAATATATACTTATATTAAAAATAATAAAAAATATATATATTATCCTTAATAAAAAAGATATGCATAATAAAAAATATATACATATATTATACATAATAAAATATATATATATATTATCCTTAATAAAAAATATATGCATAATTAAAAATATATACAGTGCAGAAAATAAGTATTTGAACACCCTGCTATTTTGCAAGTTCTCCCACTTGGAAATCATGGAGGGGTCTGAAATTGATTTTTTTAACTATTTATTTGTATGATACAGCTGCAAAGAAGTATTTGAACACCTGAGAAAATCAATGTTAATATTTGGTACAGTCGCCTTTGTTTGCAATTACAGAGGTCAAACGTTTCTTGTAGTTTTTCACCAGGTTTGCACACACTGGAGGAGGGATTTTGGCCCACTCCTCCACACAGATCTTCTCTAGATCAGTCAGGTTTCTGGGCTGTCGCTGAGAAACACGGAGTTTGAGCTCCCTCCAAAGATTCTCTATTGGGTTTAGGTCTGGAGACTGGCTAGGCCACGCCAGAACCTTGATATGCTTCTTACAGAGCCACTCCTTGGTTATCCTGGCTGTGTGCTTCGGGTCATTGTCATGTTGGAAGACCCAGCCTCGACCCATCTTCAAAGCTCTAACTGAGGGAAGGAGGTTGTTGCCCAAAATCTCGCAATACATGGCCCCGGTCATCCTCTCCTTAATAAAGTGCAGTCGCCCTGTCCCATGTGCAGAAAAACCCCCCCAAAGCATGATGCTACCACCCCCATGCTTCACAGTAGGGATGGTGTTCTTGGGATGGTACTCATCATTCTTCTTCCTCCAAACACGGTTAGTGGAATTATGACCAAAAAGTTCTATTTTGGTCTCATCTGACCACATGACTTTCTCCCATGACTCCTCTGGATCATCCAAATGGTCATTGGCAAACTTAAGACGGGCCTTGACATGTGCTGGTTTAAGCAGGGGAACCTTCCGTGCCATGCATGATTTCAAACCATGACGTCTTAGTGTATTACCAACAGTAACCTGGGAAACGGTGGTCCCAGCTCTTTTCAGGTCATTGACCAGCTCCTCCCATGTAGTCCTGGGCTGATATCTCACCTTTCTTAGGATCATTGAGACCCCACGAGGTGAGATTTTGCATGGAGCCCCAGTCCGAGGGAGATTGACAGTCATGTTTAGCTTCTTCCATTTTCTAATGATTGCTCCAACAGTGGACCTTTATTCACCAATCTGCTTGGCAATTTCTCCGTAGCCCTTTCCAGCCTTGTGGAGGTGTACAATTTTGTCTCTAGTGTCTTTGGACAGCTCTTTGGTCTTGGCCATGTTAGTAGTTGGATTCTTACTGATTGTATGGGGTGGACAGGTTTCTTTATGCAGCTAATGACCTCAAACAGGTGCATCTAATTTAGGATAATAAATGGAGTGGAGGTGGACATTTTAAAGGCAGACTAACAGGTCTTTGAGGGTCAGAATTCTAGCTGATAGACAGGTGTTCAAATACTTCTTTGCAGCTGTATCATACAAATAAATAGTTAAAAAATCATAAATTGTGATTTCTGGAATTTTTTTTTTTGATTATGTCTCTCACAGTGGACATGCACCTACGATGACAATTTCAGACCCCTCCATGATTTCCAAGTGGGAGAACTTGCAAAATAGCAGGGTGTTCAAATACTTATTTTCCGCACTGTACATATATTATACATATTAAAAATATATATATTATCCTTAATAAAAAATATATGCCCTAATAAAAAATATATACATATATTATACATAATAAAAAATATATATATATTATACATAATAAAAAATATATACATATATTAAACATAAAAAAAAATATCCATTATCCTTAAAAAAAATATATGCATAATAAAAAATATATACATATATTATACATAATAAAAAATATATATTAGCCTTAAAAAAAAGATATATGCATAATAAAAAATGTATACATATATTATACATAACAAATAAAACACTGTTACTACTCTCAATTAATAATATAAGATAAATAAAACTTATAGAAAAGCCCCATTATTACAACAACAGGTAAAACGAACCCAAAATGCATAATGTTAGGAGGAAATCACTCCCACCATTTATAATAAAAATTATATAATATTTTATTATTAATAATATTAATTTAAACATTGTTACATTGTTTTATTTCCCGCACATTTCTGTACATGACTCCCGTTCTCCACTAGTCTCCGGCTCCCCCACATACACCTTCCCTGCACAGGAATCCTCCTTACACGCCCGCACTGTCCCTTTAACAAAAGCTCCTCCCTTTTTAACACCTATTGGCCGGACGGCCCATCAATCAAACAACGGCGATAGATTCACGGCGATAGATACACTTCCTCGATTTACACTTCCACTCCCAGTCTACGCCCCCTCCCACCTTCGTCTAAGATAACGTCCCTCATTGGCGGGCACCACCGCCGCTCAGGAGCGAACCCGAACATCGCGCACTCTATTGGTCGACGGGGGAGGAGTCCAGTCCGGGATTGGTTGCACTATCTGTACGGCTGTAGTCTGGCTTTCGGTAGCTTGCTTGACTGGCGGGGATGTAGGCCCCACCGGGGGGACCTGCCCGAGAGGGAGGACGCACCGAATTACCTGAACTGAGGTACCCGGTATAAGGCGGGCGGGAGAATACTGACCCAACGAGGGGGAGGGGAAATGAGGAGGAAGGAGGCCAATAACACAGAGAGTAATGGAGGAGCATACAGAGTGACAGGGGAGTGTATCCCCACCTCCACTGTACACTCTCCTGTCACTCTGTATATCCTCCACTATCACTGTGTGATACTCTCCCCTGTCACTCTGTATATCCTCCACTATCACTGGGTGATACTCCCCTGTCACCCTGTATATCCTCCACTATCACTGGGTGATACTCCCCTGTATATCCTCCACTATCACTGGGTGATACTCCCCTGTCACCCTGTATATCCTCCACTATCACTGGGTGATACTCCCCTGTATATCCTCCACTATCACTGGGTGATACTCCCCTGTATATCCTCCACTATCACTGGGTGATACTCCCCTGTCACCCTGTATATCCTCCACTATCACTGGGTGATACTCCCCTGTCACCCTGTATATCCTCCACTATCACTGGGTGATACTCCCCTGTCACCCTGTATATCCTCCACTATCACTGGGTGATACTCCCCTGTCACCCTGTATATCCTCCACTATCACTGGGTGATACTCCCCTGTCACTCTGTATATCCTCCACTATCACTGGGTGATACTCCCCTGTCACCCTGTATATCCTCCACTATTACTGGGTGATACTCCCCTGTCACCCTGTATATCCTCCACTATCACTGGGTGATACTCCCCTGTCACTCTGTATATCCTCCACTATTACTGGGTGATACTCCCCTGTCACCCTGTATATCCTCCACTATCACTGGGTGATACTCCCCTGTCACTCTGTATATCCTCCACTATCACTGGGTGATACTCCCCTGTCACTCTGTATATCCTCCACTATCACTGGGTGATACTCCCCTGTCACTCTGTATATCCCCCACTATCACTGGGTGATACTCCCCTGTCACTCTGTATATCCTCCACTATCACTGGGTGATACTCCCCTGTCACTCTGTATATCCTCCACTATCACTGGGTGATACTCCCCTGTCACTCTGTATATCCCCCACTATCACTGGGTGATACTCCCCTGTCACCCTGTATATCCTCCACTATCACTGGGTGATACTCCCCTGTCACTCTGTATATCCTCCACTATCACTGGGTGATACTCCCCTGTCACTCTGTATATCCTCCACTATCACTGGGTGATACTCCCTGTCACTCTGTATATCCTCCACTATCACTGGGTGATACTCCCCTGTCACTCTGTATATCCTCCACTATCACTGGGTGATACTCCCCTGTCACTCTGTATATCCTCCACTATCACTGGGTGATACTCCCCTGTCACCCTGTATATCCTCCACTATCACTGGGTGATACTCCCCTGTCACTCTGTATATCCTCCACTATCACTGGGTGATACTCCCCTGTCACTCTGTATATCCCCCACTATCACTGGGTGATACTCCCCTGTCACTCTGTATATCCTCCACTATCACTGGGTGATACTCCCCTGTCACTCTGTATATCCTCCACTATCACTGGGTGATACTCCCCTGTCACTCTGTATATCCCCCACTATCACTGGGTGATACTCCCCTGTCACCCTGTATATCCTCCACTATCACTGGGTGATACTCCCCTGTCACTCTGTATATCCTCCACTATCACTGGGTGATACTCCCCTGTCACTCTGTATATCCTCCACTATCACTGGGTGATACTCCCCTGTCACTCTGTATATCCTCCACTATCACTGGGTGATACTCCCCTGTCACTCTGTATATCCTCCACTATCACTGGGTGATACTCCCCTGTCACTCTGTATATCCTCCACTATCACTGGGTGATACTCCCCTGTCACTCTGTATATCCTCCACTATCACTGGGTGATACTCCCCTGTCACCCTGTATATCCTCCACTATCACTGGGTGATACTCCCCTGTCACTCTGTATATCCTCCACTATCACTGGGTGATACTCCCCTGTCACTCTGTATATCCCCCACTATCACTGGGTGATACTCCCCTGTCACTCTGTATATCCTCCACTATGTGCAATATTTAGTGAGAATTGCAGCGATCTACATCTACAGTGCAGAAAATAAGTATTTGAACACCCTGCTATTTTGCAAGTTCTCCCACTTGGAAATCATGGAGGGGTCTGAAATTGTCATCGTAGGTGCATGTCCACTGTGAGAGACATAATAAAAATAAAAAAATCCAGAAATCACAATTTATGATTTTTTAACTATTTATTTGTATGATACAGCTGCAAAGAAGTATTTGAACACCTGTCTATCAGCTAGAATTCTGACCCTCAAAGACCTGTTAGTCTGCCTTTAAAATGTCCACCTCCACTCCATTTATTATCCTAAATTAGATGCACCTGTTTGAGGTCATTAGCTGCATAAAGACACCTGTCCACCCCATACAATCAGTAAGAATCCAACTACTAACATGGCCAAGACCAAAGAGCTGTCCAAAGACACTAGAGACAAAATTGTACACCTCCACAAGGCTGGAAAGGGCTACGGGGAAATTGCCAAGCAGCTTGGTGAAAAAAGGTCCACTGTTGGAGCAATCATTAGAAAATGGAAGAAGCTAAACATGACTGTCAATCTCCCTCGGACTGGGGCTCCATGCAAAATCTCACCTTGTGGGGTCTCAATGATCCTAAGAAAGGTGAGAAATCAGCCCAGGACTACACGGGAGGAGCTGGTCAATGACCTGAAAAGAGCTGGGACCACCGTTTCCAAGGTTACTGTTGGTAATACACTAAGACGTCATGGTTTGAAATCATGCATGGCACGGAAGGTTCCCCTGCTTAAACCAGCACATGTCAAGGCCCGTCTTAAGTTTGCCAATGACCATTTGGATGATCCAGAGGAGTCATGGGAGAAAGTCATGTGGTCAGATGAGACCAAAATAGAACTTTTTGGTCATAATTCCACTAACCGTGTTTGGAGGAAGAAGAATGATGAGTACCATCCCAAGAACACCATCCCTACTGTGAAGCATGGGGGTGGTAGCATCATGCTTTGGGGGTGTTTTTCTGCACATGGGACAGGGCGACTGCACTGTATTAAGGAGAGGATGACCGGGGCCATGTATTGCGAGATTTTGGGCAACAACCTCCTTCCCTCAGTTAGAGCTTTGAAGATGGGTCGAGGCTGGGTCTTCCAACATGACAATGACCCGAAGCACAGAGCCAGGATAACCAAGGAGTGGCTCTGTAAGAAGCATATCAAGGTTCTGGCGTGGCCTAGCCAGTCTCCAGACCTAAACCCAATAGAGAATCTTTGGAGGGAGCTCAAACTCCGTGTTTCTCAGCGACAGCCCAGAAACCTGACTGATCTAGAGAAGATCTGTGTGGAGGAGTGGGCCAAAATCCCTCCTCCAGTGTGTGCAAACCTGGTGAAAAACTACAAGAAACGTTTGACCTCTGGAATTGCAAACAAAGGCGACTGTACCAAATATTAACATTGATTTTCTCAGGTGTTCAAATACTTCTTTGCAGCTGTATCATACAAATAAATAGTTAAAAAAATCAATTTCAGACCCCTCCATGATTTCCAAGTGGGAGAACTTGCAAAATAGCAGGGTGTTCAAATACTTATTTTCTGCACTGTATATATATTTTTTGAGTAATAATTTTCTGAATTCTTTAGCACTTAATTCGTTGCGTTCTCACGTGTTCCGTCTTTGTAGTGTGAAATATCGCGAGCGATGGCGGGTGCTGGGTGCCACGAGAAGCCGGAGGAATGGGGGATGGTGAAGCCAGAGTGAGACTACAGAACTTTCCGGAGTGACTTTGAGGGTGTGAAGGTAGGTTCTTCACTCATTGGCCAACTAAAGACCCCAATATCAATGCTAGTTTTTGTTCTTCGTTTACACAAAAAAAAATGGTCAACCTCTGTCCACCCTTTTTCTTTTCTTTATTTTAATAATATTTAAATCTTTACGATTTTTCTCGGCTGTTTATTAAAAACCACTTAAAGCGGAGTTCCACCCAAAAGTGGAACTTCCACTTAAACCACTCCTCGCCCCCTTACATGCCACATTTTGGATGTCATTTTTTTTTTTTGGGGGGAGTGGGGGCTTCAGGAGGGGTGGGACTTCCTGTCCCACTTCCTACTTCCGCCCAGGGACCGCTTAGGTGACGCGTCCTATCGCCTTTGGGTGGCCCCTCCCTGTAGGCGATCGCCTGTCCACTCGGGTAGCGTAGCGCCGCTTGTGCATGCGCAGTGAGTGCCCGGCCGCGAAGCCGTAAGCTGTCATGGCAGAGTGCCCACGGTTAGAATGGAGGCGCCGTTGGAGAGGGGCGGAGCTCCGGGCAGCGCATCGCTGGACTGTGGAACAGGTAAGTGCATGTTTATTAAAAGCCAGCAGCTACACTTTTTTTTTTAATAAACATAAAAAAGTTTGGAACTCCCCCTTTAACCACTTAAGGACCGCCTACTGCACATATACGTCGGCAGAATGGCACAGCTGGGCACATCAACGTATATATACGTTGATTTTAGTACCCAGCCGTGGGTCACGGGCGCGCGCCCGCGGCGCGCTCCCGTGACCCGGTCCGAAGCTCCGGGACCGCGGGATTCGAGGACCCGATCGCCGCTGCAGTGCGGCGATCGGTCCCCGGAGCTGAAGAACGGGGAGAGCCGCGTGTAAACACGGCTTCCCCGTGCTTCTCTGTGGCCGCAGCATCGATCGCGTCATCCCTGTAATAGGGGGACGCGATCGATGACGTCACACCTACAGCCACACCCCCCTACAATTGTAAACACAACACATAGGTCACACATCCCCTACAGCGCCCCCTGTGGTTAACTCCCAAACTGCAACTGTCATTTCCACAGTAAACAATGCAATTTAAATGCATTTTTTGCTGTGAAAGTGACAATTGTCCCAAAAATGTGTCAAAATTGTCCGAAGTGTCCGCTATAATGTCGCAGTCACGAAAAAAATCGCTGATCGCCGCTATTTGTAGTAAAAAAAAAAAAAAAAATCATAAAAATGCAATAAAACTATCCCTTATTTTGTAAACGCTATACATTTTGCGAAAACCAACCGATAAACGCTTATTGCGATTTTTTTTTTTTTTTTTTTTTTTTTTTTTTTTTTTTTACCAAAAATATGTAGAAGAATACGTATCGGCCTAAACCGAGGAAAAAAAATGTTTTTTTATATATTTTTGGGGGGATATTTATTATAGCAAAAAGTAAAAAATATTGAATTTTTTTTAAAATTGTCGCTCTATTTTTGTTTATAGCGCAAAAAATAAAAACCGCAGAGGTGATCAAATACCACCAAAAGAAAGCTCTATTTGTGGGGAAAAAAAAGGACGCCAATTTTGTTTGGGAGCCACATCGCACGACCGCGCAATTGTCAGTTAAAGCGACGCAGTGCCGAATCGCAAAAAGGGGCCAGGTCCTTTACCTGCATTTTGGTCCGGGTCTTAAGTGGTTAAGGACCGCCCCATAGCAAATCTACTGCGAGAGGGCGGCCCTCCTGTGCAGAATCTTGTGTACGTATATGATGCTGCACTTCCACCAGGTCAGACCAGGCAACATTTTTTCCAATCTTCTATTGTCCGATTTTGGTGAGCCTGTGTGAATTGTAGCCTCAGTTTCCTGTTCTTTTTTTTTTTTTTAATTATTTTATTTATATCGAGGGAATTAGTCCACAAGGATTACAAACAAAGAAAATATAACAATTTAAATAGATAATAATGATATTGCTCATGCACCTACATGGATAACATAAACTTAACAGTTGTATTTATTTTCCATTTTCTTAGGGAAGTGAAAAAAAAAATATATATATACATATACATACATATACACATATACATACACACACACACACACATATACACATACACATATATATACATATATATATACATATATATATATACATATACATATACATACATACACACACACTAATAAAAATAATAGTTTCCTGTTCTTAGCTGACAGGAGTGGCGCCCGGTGTGGTCTTCTGCTACTGTAGCCCATCTGCTTCAAGGTTGGATGTGTTGTGCATTGAGATGGTATTCTGCATATCTTGGATGTAACAAGTGGTGATTTGAGCTACTGGTGCCTTTCTATCATCTGGAACCAGTCTGCCCATTCTCCTCTGACATCAACATGGAATTTTCCTCCACACAACTGCCGCTTACTGGAGATTTTCTCTTTTCTCCCACCATTCTCTGAAAACCTGAGCGATGGTTGAATGAATGAATGAATGAAGAACTTATATAGCGCAGCACATGCAAAATAAATCGCCTCTGGGCGCTTGTTGTTCCTGTCTCCTTTGAGATCAAAAGAGATGCGTCTTAATCTTTCTCCTGAAGACTAAGTAGTTCTCCTCCAGTCGAATGCTGGCTGGTAAGGCGTTCCATAGTCTGGGACCTTGGACAGCGAATCTCCTGTCTCCTTTGGACTTGTATCTGGCTTTCGGTATCTGAAGCCGATTTTGATTGGTGGATCGTAGAATACGATTGGGATTGTGAATTTTGAATTTTTCGCATAGATAATGGGGAGCATTCCCATGGATACATCTATGCGTTAGACAGAGAGCTTTAAAGGAGATTCTGTCTCTAACTGGTAGCCAGTGAAGGGATCTCAGTGAAGTTGAGATTGATTCCCAGGGTTTTTTCCCAGTCACAAGTCTGGCAGCCGTATTTTGAACGACTTGAAGACGAGTGATTTGGTACTTGGGGAGTCCGAGGTAAAGGGCATTTGCATAGTCCAGTCTGGAGTTTACAATCGCTCCCACCACGACCGCTATGTCATGGGAATAAAAGGCGTGAGTCTGCGTAGTAGGCGCAGCAGATGGTGAGATCCGCTGACTACTGCCCCTATTTGTGCGTTCATTGTCATGTCGGAGTCAAAGATGACCCCAAGACTTTTGACTTTGGCGCTAGGGGTGATGACTTTGCCCAGAATGGGCGGGGGGGGATCCAGGTTGTTGTCGATAGATTCCTACGCTTGGCGTGAAACAGAAGAAGTTCTGTTTTCGCTCCGTTGAGTTTGAGATAACTCTTTGTCATCCAGTCCTCTATCAAAGAGAGACATGTCTCTAGATTGAGGTGGTGATCCTTTTTATTGCAAATGCGGAAGTACAGTTGCGTGTCGTCTGCGTAAGAGTAATATAGCAGTTTTTGGCTGCTGATGATTTCGAAAAGAGGACGCACATAGATGTTGAATAACATCGGCGACAGGGGAGATCCTTGAGGGACCCCGCACGATAATGTGCGTTGTTCAGAAGTAAAGGGTCCTAGCTTCACTATTTGCGATCGGTTTTCCAAAAAAGAGGAGAACCAGGATAGATCGCTTTCTGCGACTTTGGCTATTTTAGCCAGCCGAGTCAATAGCAGCTTGTGATCAACTGTATCAAAGGCTGCGCTTAGGTCCAGCAGAACCAGAAGAGAAGATTCTCCTTCGTCTGCGGCCTCAAGAACGTCGTCCCATAGCTTAAGCAATGCTGATTCTGTCCCGTGTCCGGGACGGAATCCTGATTGAAGTGGGTCGAGTAAGTTGTGGGTATCTAGATGCTGTTGCAGCTGCTGTACCACTGCTTTCTCCATTACCTTGGAGAGAACATTTAGGCCTGTTATGGGGCGCCAGTTGAGTGGATCCTTAGGATCCAGGGTGGCTTTCTTCAAGATGGGTTGAATGAAGCCCTCCTTCAACTGGGAGGGCATTATGCCCTCCCTGAAGGATTGGTTGATAAGCTGCGTGACAGGAGGTGCCAGGATGTCGGCGCATTCCTTCAGCAGTTTGGTGGGGATAATATCGTTTGGCGCAGTGCTGTTGCGCAGAGCGCCGATGATATTTTTAGTGGTCTGAATAGAGATGGGTTCCAGCATGAACTCACCTAACTGTGGTGAATTGCTGCCGGTGCTGTGTAAATGACTACGGGGGGGGCTGGGAGAGCAATTGTTCTGCTGAATGCTTTGCCGGATTGCCTCAATTTTGTTAATGAAGCAATCCGCTAACTCATCGCAAAATTCTTGTGTGTCCAAGTTGGGGGCTTCAAGACATTCTGGATGGTTGTGAGTGAAAATCCCAGAAATACTCAGACCAGCCCGTCTGCCACCAACAACCATTCCACGTTCCAAGTCTCTTCAATCCCCCTTTCTTCCCCGTTCTGATGCTCGGTTTGAAGTTCAGGAAGTCGTCTTCACCACGTCTAGATGCCTAAATACATTCAGTTGCTGCCGTGTGATTGGCTGATTAGCAATTTTTTGTTACTAAGCAATTGAACAGGTGGACTTAACCACTTAAGACCCGGACCTTTAGGCAGGCAATGGACCCGGCCAGGTTTTGCGATTCGGCACTGCGTCGCTTTAACTGACAATTGCGCGGTCGTGCGACGTGGCTCCCAAACAAAATTGGCGTCCTTTTTTCCCCACAAATAGAGCTTTCTTTTGGTGGTATTTGATCACCTCTGCGGTTTTTATTTTTGCGCTATAAACAAAAATAGAGCGACAATTTTGAAAAAAAAAATTCAATATTTTTTACTCTTTGCTATAATAAATATCCCCCAAAAACATAATAAAAAACATTTTTTTTTTCCTCAGTTCAGTCCGATACGCATTCTACATATTTTTGGTAAAAAAAATCGCAATAATCGTTTATCGGTTGGTTTGTGCAACATTTATAGCGTTTACAAAATAGGGGGTCGTTTTATTGCATTTCTTTTTTTTTCTACTAATGGCGTTTTTTTTTCGTGACTGCGACATTATGGCGGACACATCGGACAATTTTGACACATTTTCGAGACCAATGCATTGTTTACTGAGAAAATGACAATTGCAGTTTGGGAGTTAAGTGTGACCTCATCTGTGTTTCCAGCTGTAGGCGTGTGACGTCATTGATTGTTTCCCTATATCAGGGAACAGACGATCACTGACACTGCCACAGTGAAGAACGGGGAAGCTGTGTTTACACTCGCCTCTCCCCGTTCTTCAGCTCCGGGGACCGATCGTGGGACTCCAGCGGCGATCGGGTCCTGCGGCCACGGAGCTTTGGACTGGGTCGCGGGCGCGCGCCTGCTACCCACGGCTGAGCACTTAGAGGACGTACTTATATGTGCTTGTGCCCAGCCGTGCCGTTCTGCCGACGTATATGTGCAGGAGGCGGCCCTTAAGTGGTTAAAGGGGTTGTAAAGGTACAATTTCTTTCCTAAATATCTTCCTTTACCTTAGTGCAGTCCCCCTTCACTTACCTCATCCTTCCATTTTGCTTTTAAATGTCCTTATTTCTTCTGAGAAATCCTCACTTCCTGTTCTTCTGTCTGTAACTCCACACCGTAATGCGAGGCTTTCTCCCTGGTGTGGAGTGTCGTGCTCGCCCCCCTCCCTTGGACATCAGGAGAGTCAGGACGCTCTCGCCGTTGCAGATAAAGGAGCCGTGTGTTAGTGGGCGTTCTGACTCTCCTGTCGTCCAAGGGAGGGGGTGAGCACGACACTCCACACCAGGGAGAAAGCCTTGCATTACTGTGTGGAGTTACAGACAGAAGAACAGGAAGTGAGGGTTTCTCAGAAGAAATCAGGACATATAGAGCCCTTTCACACTGGGGCGTTTTTCACACGGTACATCGCTAAAAATAGCGCTGCTATACCGCGTGGAAAACCTGCCCTGCAGGCTTCAATGTGAATGCCCGAAGGCTTTCACACTGAAGCGGTGCGCTAGCAGGACCGCTCCAAAAGGAACCGAGGCCGAGTATTTGCGGGAGTACTTGTACCCCCGATACCCAAATAGAATACAATCCCCCCCCCCCCCTTCCCCGCTGCCACCGCCAACGCTGCCGCCGTATAAGCAAATCCGACCCCGTTGTCGTATATACAAAGCCGCCGCCGCCGCGAACATTATAGGCACCTTTGAATAGCTGTTTTCCCGCTGCGCGTTTATAGACACTCCCCCTTGCTCGGATCTGTCCAATCCCGAGCAAGAGGGAGTGTCCTTAACATGGCGCGCGGCAGGGAAAAGAGCTATTGAAAGGTGCGTATAATGTTCGCAGCGGCGGCTTTGTATATACGGCGGCGGCATCATCATCAGGTGGGGGGGGGCTTGGCTGCAATATGTGGGGGACATGGCTGCAGTATGTGGGGGACATGGCTGCAATATGCGGGGGGACATGGCTGCAATATGCGGGGGGACATGGCTGCAATATGCGGGGGGACATGGCTGCCATATGCGGGGGGACATGGCTGCAGTATGCGGGGGGACATGGCTGCAATATGCGGGGGGACATGGCTGCAGTATGCGGGGGACATGGCTGCAGTATGCGGGGGACATGGCTGCAGTATGCGGGGGACATGGCTGCAGTATGCGGGGGGACATGGCTGGCGTATGCGGGGGGACATGGCTGGCGTATGCGGGGGGACATGGCTGGCGTATGCGGGGGGACATGGCTGGCGTATGCGGGGGGACATGGCTGGCGTATGCGGGGGGACATGGCTGCAATATGCGGGGGGACATGGCTGCAATATGCGGGGGACATGGCTGCAATATGCGGGGGGACATGGCTGCAGTATGCGGGGGGACATGGCTGCAGTATGCGGGGGACATGGCTGCAGTATGCGGGGGACATGGCTGCAGTATGCGGGGGACATGGCTGCAGTATGCGGGGGACATGGCTGCAGTATGCGGGGGACATGGCTGCAGTATGCGGGGGACATGGCTGCAGTATGCGGGGGACATGGCTGCAGTATGCGGGGGACATGGCTGCAGTATGCGGGGGACATGGCTGCAGTATGCGGGGGACATGGCTGCAGTATGCGGGGGACATGGCTGCAGTATGCGGGGGACATGGCTGCAGTATGCGGGGGACATGGCTGCAGTATGCGGGGGACATGGCTGCAGTATGCGGGGGACATGGCTGCAGTATGCGGGGGACATGGCTGCAGTATGCGGGGGACATGGCTGCAGTATGTGGGGAGGACATGGCTGCAGTATGTGGGGAGGACATGGCTGCAGTATGCGGGGGACATGGCTGCAGTATGCGGGGGACATGGCTGCAGTATGCGGGGGACATGGCTGCAGTATGCGGGGGACATGGCTGCAGTATGCGGGGGACATGGCTGCAGTATGCGGGGGACATGGCTGCAGTATGCGGGGGACATGGCTGCAGTATGCGGGGGGACATGGCTGCCATATGCGGGGGGACATGGCTGCCATATGCGGGGGGACATGGCTGCCATATGCGGGGAGGACATGGCTGCAATATGCGGGGAGGACATGGCTGCAATATGCGGGGAGGACATGGCTGCAGTATGCGGGGAGGACATGGCTGCAGTATGCGGGGGACATGGCTGCAGTATGCGGGGGACATGGCTGCAGTATGCGGGGGACATGGCTGCAGTATGCGGGGGACATGGCTGCAGTATGCGGGGGACATGGCTGCAGTATGCGGGGGACATGGCTGCAGTATGCGGGGGACATGGCTGCAGTATGCGGGGGGACAGGCTGCAGTATTGCGGGGGGACATGGCTGCAGTATGCGGGGGGACATGGCTGCAGTATGCGGGGGGACATGGCTGCAGTATGCGGGGAGGACATGGCTGCCGTATGCGGGGGGACATGGCTGCCGTATGCGGGGGGACATGGCTGCCGTATGCGGGGGGACATGGCTGCCGTATGCGGGGGGACATGGCTGCCGTATGCGGGGGGACATGGCTGCAGTATGCGGGGGACATGGCTGCAGTATGCGGGGGACATGGCTGCAGTATGCGGGGGACATGGCTGCAGTATGCGGGGGACATGGCTGCAGTATGCGGGGGACATGGCTGCAGTATGCGGGGGACATGGCTGCAGTATGCGGGGGACATGGCTGCAGTATGCGGGGAGGACATGGCTGCAATATGCGGGGAGGACATGGCTGCAATATGCGGGGAGGACATGGCTGCAATATGCGGGGAGGACATGGCTGCAATATGCGGGGAGGACATGGCTGCAATATGCGGGGAGGACATGGCTGCAATATGCGGGGAGGACATGGCTGCAATATGCGGGGAGGACATGGCTGCAATATGCGGGGAGGACATGGCTGCAATATGTGGGGAGGACATGGCTGCAATATGTGGGGAGGACATGGCTGCAATATGTGGGGAGGACATGGCTGCAATATGTGGGGAGGACATGGCTGCAGTATGCGGGGGACATGGCTGCAGTATGCGGGGGACATGGCTGCAGTATGCGGGGGACATGGCTGCAATGGGACGTGGCTGCCATATGCGGGGGGGGGACGTGGCTGCCATATGCGGGGGGGGGACGTGGCTGCCATATGCGGGGGGGGGGGACGTGGCTGCCATATGCGGGGGGGGGGACGTGGCTACAATATGCGGGGGGGGGACGTGGCTGCATTTGGGGACACATATAAAAAAAGTATCGGTATTCAGTATCGGCGAGGAACATGAAATAAAATATCGGTACTTGTACTCGGTCCTAAAAAAGTGGTATCAGGACAACCCTAATAATAATAGTGTGTGACTGTGGGGGGACATTAGAGTGTAAGCTCCTCTGGTGCAGAGACTGATGTGACTGGCTCAGTGTTCTCTGTACAGCACTGCGGTATATGTCAGAGCGATATAGAAATGTTGAATAGTGTGTGTGATTGAATGACATTTCTGTATTTCCTTGTCTCTACAGAGAACATCCTCTGGATTTAAGCATGCCGGAGATGACTCAGAGTGCGAACCCTAATAAAGCCAAGCATAGGTAAGGATGGAGGTTTTGCCCAATGTGAACATTTTTAGGTGCGTGTTTTTATATTGAGATTTAAGTTTTGAGGCTGAAATCTGACCTTGTTTGATTAACTTGCTGTGGTTTTAGGCGCCTGCAGAGGCGGGGGTGCCGATGTGTATACACACACTAAAGTGCCTTAAAGAAGCTATTTGCAGGAATTTTTTGGATGTCCTGCCAGAGCAACCCTCCAGTGTGAAAGCACCCGGGCTCTCACACTGGGATTGCAGATGAGGCTTTTTTCAGGTTCTATTTTTAACACTAAAGCGCCTGAAAAACTTCTCCAGTGTGAAAGGGGTCCAATGGACCATCTTCTGTACTATTGTCTGCAGTCTCTGACCCGTCTCCTGTACTGTGTCTGCAGTCTCTGACCAGTCTCCTGTACTATGTGTCTGCAGTCTCTGACCAGTCTCCTGTACTATGTGTCTGCAGTCTCTGACCAGTCTCCTGTACTATGTGTCTGCGGTCTCTGACCAGTCTCCTGTACTATGTGTCTGCAGTCTCTGACCAGTCTCCTGTACTATGTGTCTGCGGTCTCTGACCAGTCTCCTGTACTATGTGTCTGCGGTCTCTGACCAGTCTCCTGTACTATGTGTCTGCGGTCTCTGACCCGTCTCTTGTACTATGTCTACAGCATGTCGGGGGGTCTTTCTAACAGAAACTCTCTCTGACCCTCCGGGTCCCAATAAAGTTCTCTGCTTCTCTTACTGTATTTTGTTTATTGGTAAGCGATCATGTAAGGATCCCCGGGTAATGAAGACTTTGGGGGGGAGCATTTCTGTGGTTGAGTCGTTGCCATAGAAACATTTGTAAAGGGGAGGAGTTAGTAAAATGACCACGCCCATGTGGGGGGCGCCAGAAATATTTCTGCACCCAGGCGCCTGTGCCCCTAGGATCGGTCCCTGCTGCTCTGTGTAATGTTTTAGTACAGAGCAGCTCAGATCCTCCTCTTCTCGGGTCCCTTTTAGGCTCTCCTGTCAAGTGCCCCCCCACGGCAAACAGCATGCTATGGGGGCACCCGAGCTGAACGGCAGCTCCCTGTGTTCATTCAAACACTGAGCCCCTGTTCAGCTTCGCTCCCTCTCTCTCCTGACTTTGACAGCATCGGGTGAAAATTAGCGCCGCTGCTGTGTTTCAGCCAATGAGGAGAATCTCTGGCTTCCGAGGAACTCGTGGACATCACTGGAGGGAGATGGGACTCGGGGTAAGTATAAGGGGGCTGCTGCACACAGGTTTTTTATTTTAATGCAGAGTTTTGGCAGGAAAAAAATAAAAATACAGCAGCTACTGACTTTTATGTATGGACCCTTACCTGTGCTGTGCACCCGCGATGTCGGCACCCGAAGCCGATCTGTCTCTCAGGGGGAGGCGCCGCCATCTTCAGTAAGGGTATCAGGAAGTGAAGCTTTTTTATCGGCATTAATTTCCTCACGTGGTCACAGCGTGAGGAGAGCTGATAACCAGCAAGTGTTGTTGTTGATAATAATTAGGGTTGTCCCGATACCACTTTTTTAGGATGGAGTACAAGTACCGATACTTTTTTTTTCAAGTACTCGCCGATACCCAATACCGGTACTTTTTTTAAATGTGTCCCCACATATGCAGCCATGTCCCCCCCCCCACATATGCAGCCATGTCCCCCACATATGCAGCCATGTCCCCCACATATGCAGCCATGTCCCCTACATATGCAGCCATGTCCCCCACATATGCAGCCATGTCCCCCACATATGCAGCCATGTCCCCCACATATGCAGCCATGTCCCCCACATATGCAGCCATGTCCCCCACATATGCAGCCATGTCCCTCCAGCCATGTCCCCCACATATGCAGCCATGTCCCTCCAGCCATGTCCCCCACATATGCAGCCATGTCCCTCCAGCCATGTCCCCCCACATGGGCAGCCATGTCCCTCCAGCCATGTCCCCCCACATGGGCAGCCATGTCCCTCCAGCCATGTCCCCCATACCTAGCCGCCGAAAGCCGCCGCCGCACGGGGAACATCACAGCTTTCATTTGAATAGCTGTTTTCCCCATGCGTATAGACACTCCCCCTTGCTCAGGATTGGATCACGATCACCCATCCAATCCCGAGCAAGGGTGAGTGTATACGCAGCAGGAACTCTACAGCTATTCAAATGAAAGCTGTGATGTTCCCGCACGCTGTTTAACCCATGCGGCGGCGGCTTTCGATGCGACGGCGCGGGACGGAACAAGTATTCTATTCAGGTATCGGGGGTATTTGCGGGAGTACAAGTACTCCCGCAAATACTCGGTAACGTTACCGATACCGATACTGGTATCGGTATCAGGACAACCCTAATAATAATAATAATAATATTATACTATACATTTTGGTCCATTACTGATCATGCATTTTCTGTGTTTTGTTACCATAGGAAGAAAAACCGGGAGAGCCACAATGAAGGTGAGTGTAATCTTCAGAATGCTTTTTGTTCTTTGAATCTTTGGTGTCCTAACCAAAAATCCTGTATAGATCTGTGATATATGTATAACTTCCACACTGAAGTGATTTAAAATCACTGTTCAGCAGATACTCATGGGATGACGAGCAGCGGCTGTTTTAGTGTAAATTATGTTGACCCCCTTAGGCATACATTATTATGAACGTCATATAGGAGTGAGCAACGGCATAGGTAAGAACTCAAGATACAACGGATATTGCAGACGCGTGTCATCAATTGTATGACTGGTCCATATAGGTAGAAGCAGTGTTGGACCCAAGTTTAGCAATGGTTACAGAAATAACACAGTGCCCCGTCGTTGGTGTGAGTGAAAGGAATAGTGCCCCGTCGTTGGTATCAGTGGGAGGAGTGGTGCCCCGTCGTTGGTGGGAGGAGTGGTGCCCCGTCGTTGGTGGGAGGAGTGGTGCCCCGTCGTTGGTGGGAGGAGTGGTGCCCCGTCGTTGGTGGGAGGAGTGGTGCCCCGTCGTTGGTGGGAGGAGTGGTGCCCCGGTCAGTGGTGGGAGGAATGGTGCCCCGGTCAGTGGTGGGAGGAATAGTGCCCCGGTCAGTGGTGGGAGGAATGGTGCCCCGGTCAGTGGTGGGAGGAATGGTGCCCCGGTCAGTGGTGGGAGGAATGGTGCCCCGGTCAGTGGTGGGAGGAATGGTGCCCCGGTCAGTGGTGGGAGGAATGGTGCCCCGGTCGGTGGTGGGAGGAATGGTGCCCCGGTCGGTGGTGGGAGGAATGGTGCCCCGGTCGGTGGTGGGAGGAATGGTGCCCCGGTCGTTGGTGGGAGGAATGGTGCCCCGGTCGTTGGTGGGAGGAATGGTGCCCCGGTCGTTGGTGGGAGGAATGGTGCCCCGGTCGTTGGTGGGAGGAATGGTGCCCCGGTCGTTGGTGGGAGGAATGGTGCCCCGGTCGTTGGTGGGAGGAATGGTGCCCCGGTCGTTGGTGCCCCGGTCGTTGGTGGGAGGAATGGTTCCCCCGGTCGTTGGTGGGAGGAATGGTTCCCCCGGTCGTTGGTGGGAGGAATGGTTCCCCCGGTCGTTGGTGGGAGGAATGGTTCCCCCGGTCGTTGGTGGGGGGAAGGGTGCCCTGTTGTTGCACAGTGGCCTCCATCATCCATTAATGGAAGAATTGGAACCACCAGGACTCTTCCTAAAGCGGGCTGTCCGGCCAAACTGAGCAATCAGGGGGAGAAGGGCCTCAGTCAGGGAGGTGACCAAGAACCCGATAGTCACTCTGACAGAGCTCCAGTGTTTCTCTGTGAAGAGAGAACATTCCAGAAGAAAAACCAGCTCTGCAACACTCCAAAAGCTGGTGGGCTTTTCTTCTAGGGGGAGATGCAAACAACCAGCACTGCCCACCGCGGCGCAACACTGATGCACTGCACCAGGGGCAGCCGTGGCACTCGCTGCACTGTCAGCCAGCTAACCCGACCCTCCCCCGGTCCATCACTTACTATGCGAAGGACGGGATGGCTGTGTCCTCTCCTCGCTTGCTGTGTCCTCCGGGCAGTGGCTGGTCCGGCTCCAGTGTCTCCTGTTCCACAATAGGATCGCCTGGTGCTTTGGCCAATCAGGAAACAGGTCTTACTGATCTGCCTTCTGATTCGTTGGGTGGCACTGTAGTGTGAAAACGGCGAAAATGTATTGGCTATGGTCACAAAATTGGGTGGGATTGGGCGCAGAGTGTACGCACCGCTCCCACCTTATTTTAATGCCTATTAGAGCCTCTGGCTCTAATCGGGTGATTCAAAAAAAATACTCCTCCCGCCCACCCCACCATAGATATTATTATTATTATTATTATTATTATTATTATTTTATTTTTTATTTTTTTAAGTGTATTTTTGTGCGTGAACTCGAGAGGAGCCGGACTGCATGAGTTGGGAGTAGGCAGACCCTCCCCCCAGAGGCAATCTGCCATCCTTCTCCATGCCCCCGGGTGGCAATGGCGGGTGTGAGGGAGGACCTCCCACTCACCCCGCCCTACCTGCTCCTGCTTGGGAGCCCAACAGGGCCCAACGGGACCCCGACAGGGCAGAGGGACTCCCCCCTATGAGGAAGTGAGGGGGTCTAGCCCGCTCAGCCAGCCCCGTAGGTCCTTCGCCTCTCTTTTTTAGGAGACCGCATGGCCAAAGTGCGTGTGTGTTAAACCAATTTCGTGTGCGTGCAAGTGTGGTGGTTTTTGTGGGAGGGGGGTGGGCATACTAAGCACAGGCTTACCTTGCATAGCACACCCACCGGGAGCCGGGCTGAGACCACCAATCACGTTGAGCCACCACAGCTCCCTCCCACCATAGATATATATTGTGTCCGGCATCCTAACAGGGGCCGGGCACATGGATAGGGAGGGCGGCGGAGGTGTTGGGGGGCATTGGGTTCAGTACCCACAATACATGGGTCGCCACTGCTCTTTGGCCTGAATGGCAAGCATGATGTCTGGAGAAAACCAGGCACTGTTCATCACCTGGCCAATACCATCCCTACAGTGAAGCATGGTGGTGGCAGCATCATGCTGTGGGGATGTTTTTCAGCGGCAGGAACTGGGAGACTAGTCAGGATCGAGGGAAAGATGAATGCAGCAATGTACAGAGACATCCTTGATGAAAACCTACTCCAGAGCGCTCTGGACCTCAGACCCATATTTTATTGTATTAAATGGGACATCTCCTATGAAGGTAAACCAACTTTTTGTAGGGAAGAGTAGCATTAACCTCTCTTGGAACGTGGGGTGGGGGGTGGTGGGTGGTGGGGTGGTGTTACCTGCATCCAAGAGCATGCAATACGTTTTCTAGCGCTTAAAACGATCTCATGAAGAAATATGGTTTAAAACTTGAGAAGACCAAGCAGGCAAGACTTGGGGGGGTCTAGTTTGAGAGGGGAGACCATCCGGTCGTGTAAAAAAATGTGTGTAATTTGTAACTAAAAGGCTTTGTATTGCCGGGCACATCCAAATGTCAAGTTCCACTTTTAATGATTCTTTTTTTTTCTTCTAACTCTTTTTCTCCTATATCGTCAGTGGAGAGACATAGGAAGAAGAAGATCAACTCAGGAATCAACCGGATCGGGGATCTAATCCCATGTTCTCCAGCACTAAAGCAGGTAAGTTTTCTGTCCGAGCCATCCTTGCTTGTCATGGGTGCCCTCAAGAAGGTCTGAACCTTTAAAGGATCACTAAAGGAATTTCTTTTATTTTTTTTTAACTACTTAAGGACCCCTTCACGCCCGATATACATCGGCATAATGGCACGGCTGGGCACATCAACGTACCTGTATGTCCTCTTTAAGAGCCCAGCCGCGGTGTCGCGAGCCCGCCGCCAGTGGTGCGCTCGCGACCCGGTCCGAAACTCCGTGACCGCGCCCGTAGGACCCGATCGCCGCAGGTGTCCCGTGATCGGTCACCAGAGCTGAAGAACGGGGAGAGGTGAGTGTAAACACACCTTCCCCGTTCTTCACTGTGGCAGTGATCGTCTGTTCCCTGATATAGAGGAAGACGATCACTGACGTCACACGTCCAGCCCCGCCCCCCTACAGTTAGAAACACATATGAGGTCACACTTAACCCCTTCAGCGCCCCCTAGTGGTTAACTTCTAAACTGCAATTGTCATTTCTTTCTCGTACATCACGGGACACAGAGCGGCATATTCATTACTATGTGGGTTATATGGAGTACCTTCAGGTGTGGACACTGGCAATCTCAAACAGGAAGTCCCCTCCCTATATAACCCCCTCCCCTAGAGGGAGTCCCTCAGTTTTTTCGCCAGTGTCTTAGGTGTTGGTCACGGAATAGCTTTGCTCCACATCCTTGGGATTAAGGGCGGGCTAACCGAATCTGTCCAAGGAGCCTCAGTGCCAAAGTGGACAGTACCCGGGCCCCAGCCGTGGGGTTTTGCCTATAATGCTCCTCTTTGGAGGGCTGGACCCTGGGCCCAGGACTTGGAGTTTGTAAAAACCATAAGTTCCTGTTTGCCAGGGTGCTATATAGGTCCAGGACAGTGGGTACCTTCATAGGACCCCAGGGCCTGAAGGTCTACTACGCTACCCACGGAGATGGGAGAAGATTGGTTCAGTTTGCTGGACAAACATCCTGCAGCATGGAGCAGGTAAGGGGGAGCCTGCGGGACTTGGTTCGACAGCAGGCTCTCCGGGGTAACCTAAAAGGGGGGATAGCCTAAGTATGCTCTACATGGGCAACCTTGTTCACTATGTCTAAACAGAGACAGGATGACACCTTTTCTCCCCCATCACTAGGCCCCCCTGTCTAAATATGTGTGCTAGCTAAACCTGCTGTTTCTTCCTAGGGCTAGTAAGGATCCCTAGGGGCCTTTGGAGAGTCCTACCTGGCCGGGGGTTTGAATCTGCCGCCTGTTTCTGCGTTCCTGGATCTCCAGCAGCGCGGCTCCTCCATGTTCCTCCTGTTTCCGGCATACGCGCGCGCGCACGTCTTAACGACGTTTTTCGCGCCGTTCAGACAGGAGGGCGGGGGGGGGGGGCGTGCCTGCGGCGTCATACAGGGGCGCGCCTTTGTGCTGTTATAGACAGCAGGCATTGTCAGTGCTCAGTCTGAGGCTGATTTTCAGAGGAGAGGACGCAGAGCGGCAGAACAGTGACTCCCGGTGGCGGAAGAGGGGTAGTACATGTGGACTTTGTTCCAATACCTTTTTGTTAAGCCAAGAAATCCCCCTTTTTTGCAGCAGGTTTGGAGGCTGGCAAACTTAGTTTGGGGTCACGGTATGTTGTCAAAAGAAAATATATAATATATTTAAAAAAAAAAAAAAAAAAAAAACATACGGGATCCCATCAGTTTTTGGGCATTAGTGATCTATTGTCCCCTAAACTCTGATTTTTGTACTCCTGGCCACTACAGTCTGTTGTGTGGGCGGAGTCCCTCGATTTTGTATTATGGCTTCCAAGGGTTCGGGGTCAAAGGGTACAAAAAAGACCAAAAAACAAAAGGGTTCCCTTTCTGATTCTGATATGCCGATACTTTCCCCGCAACTTATTAACATAAGAAGCGCCTTGGATGAGCCATTAGGGGGATCTGGTGCGGAGGCTGGCCCAGATCAGCCCAGCCCTGTGTTTATCACAGAGGAGATGCTAGCCGTATCCCTAGGGGGGCTAGAAGAGAGAATAGCAACATTGATCGCTAGAGCTATTCCTGGTAAGAAACGGGTTAGATCCCCATCACCAAGAGGTGTATCCTCAGATGCTGAGATTCTCTCTCCAGAGGAATTGGAATCACAGGAGGATCAACTAGACCTGAACCAAGAGGGTTCAGGGATTGAGGGATCTGCCTCTGAGGAACCATTTTCAGACTCCCAGACAGAAAGACTGTGGGTACAGTCTTTGACGGACATGGTCCGCTCGGCATTTAGTTTACCATTGCCAGAGCCTCAGGTTCCTCCGGTATCCTCTCTGGGCTCTTTGAAAGCTCCGTTAAGCAACGCAGTTTTTCCGGTCCATCCTCTCTTGGAGGAATTGATCTTTCGGGATTGGGTACGGCCGGACAGGATTTTTCTGCCACCGAAAAGATTTGCGGTCATTTACCCCATGGAGGAAAAATTCTCCAAGAGGTGGAGGCTCCCAGTAGTGGATGCAGCCATCTCATGTGTGAATAAATCACTAACTTGCCCGGTGGAAAACATACATATGTTTAAAGATCCGGTTGATAAAAGATTAGAGACACTTTTAAAAGCATCCTTTGCTACGGCAGGAGCAGTGGTGCAGCCAGCGGTGGCTGCAATTGGAGTTTGTCAGGCATTAAAAGACCAGACAAAGGAAATGTTAAGGGACATGCCTACCCAACAAGCAGAAGAGTTTTCTGACATTCCCAGAGCTCTGTGTTTTGCGGTAGATGCTATAAAAGACTCCATCCAGCAGGCCTCTCGTTTATCACTATGTTTGGTGCACATGAGAAGGCTCTTATGGTTGAAGAACTGGGCGGCGGAGCCCCCATGCAAAAAGCTTCTGGCAGGGTTTCCCTTCCATGGAGGACGACTCTTCGGAGAGGATCTGGATAAATATATTCAGACTATTTCAAATGGCAAGAGTACCCTTTTACCGGTCAAAAAGACATTCCGGGCTCCTACATTTAAAAGGCAGCTCTTTCCTGTCTCGGGGCCCTCTAATTCCAGGCAGTATCGACGGCCGCCTGCACGATCCAACGTTAACAGTAGATCGCAGGGACAGACCCCTGGGGGTAAGAGGCCGTGGTATCGCAAGCCGACAAAGACAGCCCCTAAGTCTGCCTTATGAAGGGGCGCCCCCACTCTCACGGGTGGGGGGAAGGCTTCGTTTCTTCTCAGAAGTTTGGGAAGCCAAGATCCCCGACAAATGGGTCCGGGCATCTGTAACCACAGGTTACAGACTGGAGTTTCTAAGGTATCCTCCGCCTCATTTTCAAGAATCAAGGCTACCAAGGGATCCAGCAAGGAAGGCCTCAATGCTGGCAGCTTTGGATCACCTGCTTGGCCAGGACGTAATTATAGAAGTGCCAGCCCAAGAGCAAGGCCTAGGTTTCTATTCCAATCTCTTTGTCATACCAAAGCCCAACGGCGATGTCAGGCCAATCTTGGACCTAAAGAGGTTAAACGGTTACCTAAGGGTTCGTTCCTTCCGGATGGAATCCATCCGGTCAGCAGCCGCCGCGCTTCAGAAGGACGATTTTCTGGCCTCCATAGACATAAAGGATGCTTACCTTCATGTACCAATCTTTCAGTCGCATCAAAGGTTTTTACGCTTCGCGGTGGGGCAGCGACACTTCCAATTCAGGGCGCTCCCCTTCGGGCTGGCCACGGCCCCCCGGGTATTCACGAAGATCCTAGCCCCAGTTCTGGCCAATTTAAGGATCCAAGGGGTCACAGTCCTAGCATACTTGGACGACCTTTTAATCATAGATCACTCACGGCCCGGGTCTGCAAAAGGCAGTAAACCTCACGGTTCGGTACCTCGAAGAATTCGGCTGGGTCCTGAACCGGGGAAAGTCAGCGTTCCAGCCTACAAAGCAGTTGGAATACCTCGGCATGAGGTTAGACACAGAACATCAAAAGGTGTTCCTGCCCCTTGTAAAGATCGAGGCTATCAAGGGGTTGGTTCAGTTGGTTCTAAACAAGAAAAAACCAACTATTCGCCTGTGTATGCGATTACTAGGCAAGCTAGTGGCCACATTCGAGGCAGTACCATACGCTCAGATCCACACTCGCGTCCTACAGGCAGCCATTCTAGCAGCCTGGGGCAAGAGGGCACATGCCTTAGAGTCCCCTTTGACGCTATCATCAAGGGTCCGACAAAGCCTGGCCTGGTGGTTGAACCCTCAGAATCTTCTAAAGGGAAAATCCTTCAGCCCTGTTGTCTGGAAGGTAGTTACCACAGACGCCAGCCTGGCAGGCTGGGGGGCGGTCTTCGAGGGGTTCTCCCGCCAGGGAACTTGGGTGAAAGCAGAGAGGCAGGTCCCCATCAATATCTTGGAAATCAGAGCTGCTCGCCTAGCCCTTCTGGCTTGGACCTCCAGATTAAAGGGGTTCCCGGTGAGAATCCAGTCAGACAATGCCACGGCGGTGGCATACATAAACCACCAAGGGGGAACCAGGAGTCGGGCCGCTCAGAGGGAGGTGAGCTTGATTTTTCAATGGGCAGAGGTTCATGTACCCTGCATTTCAGCGATATTCATTCCCGGAGTGGACAACCTGCAGGCAGACTTCTTAAGTCGCCAGAGTCTGTTGCCAGGGGAGTGGTCTCTGCATCCCCAGGTCTTTCAGACAATCTGCCAGAGGTGGGGAATGCCGGACGTAGATATAATGGCATCCAGGTTCAACAAGAAACTAGACAGGTTCGTGTCGCGAGCGAGGGATCCTATGGCCTGCGGAACCGATGCGTTGGTTTGCCCTTGGCATCAATTCAAACTTCTATATGCATTCCCTCCACTACAGTTACTCCCGCGCCTGTTGCGCAAGATCAGAGTGGAGAACAAGCCAGTCATTCTAGTAGCTCCGGCTTGGCCCCGGAGGACTTGGTACTCACTAGTCCTGAAGATGGCAGTGGGAGACCCTTGGACTCTTCCTCTACAACCAGACCTACTCTCACAAGGCCCGATCCTCCACCCTACATTACAGCGTCTAAATTTGACGGCCTGGAGGCTGAATCCCTGATTCTCAGGGGTAGAGTCCTGTCTAGGCAGGTAATTCCTACCCTGATTAGGGCTAGAAAGCCGGTCTCCAGGGTGATTTATTACAGGGTGTGGAGGAACTACGTAGGCTGGTGTGAATCCAAAAGATGGAATTCCCGCAAATATACTATTGATAGGGTGTTAAGTTTTCTCCAGCTAGGAGTGGATAAAGGCCTGGCACTAAGCACAATCAAGGGACAGATCTCAGCTCTGTCAGTGTGGTTTCAGAGGCCGCTGGCCACCCACTCGCTGGTAAAGACCTTCTTACAGGGGTTCTTGCGTATTAATCCTCCTGTCAAGTCACCAATTTGTCCATGGGACTTAAATCTTGTCCTGTCCACTCTACAGAAACAGCCTTTTGAGCCGTTGGCTGAGATTCCTTTAGTCTTACTGACAAGAAAATTGGTTTTCTTGGTCGCCATAGTTTCGGCCAGGAGAGTGTCAGAATTAGCAGCCTTATCGTGTAAGGAACCATATCTCGTTCTGCATAAGGACAGGGCAGTTCTCCGGCCCCATCCTTCCTTTCTACCAAAGGTTATATCCAAATTTCACTTAAACCAGGATTTGGTACTTCCATCCTTCTTTCCAAAACCTACATCTAGAAAGGAGGGGTTGCTGCATACCTTAGATATTGTCCGGGCCATGAAGGCCTATCTTAAAGCTACAGAAAAGATCCGGAAAACAGATGTGTTATTCGTTCTACCAGATGGCCCCAAGAAGGGGCAGGCAGCTGCAAAATCCACCATCTCGAGATGGATTAGACAATTAATCATTCAAGCCTACGGTTTGAAGAGGTTGCCTCCTCCGTTGTCGGTAAAGGCCCATTCTACCAGGGCCATGGGCGCCTCTTGGGCAGCACACCATCAGATCTCTATGGCTCAGATATGCAAGGCGGCAACGTGGTCATCAGTCCACACGTTTACAAGGTTTTATCAACTAGACGTGAGAAGAAATGCGGATGCTGCCTTTGGTCAGGCAGTACTACAGGCTGCAGTTTGAAATCCTCTGGATCAGAAACACCCTTGGTTAAAAAAAAAAAAAAAAGAGAGAAAGAGTTTTTTTCTTGACTAAGTTGGAATTATTATTATGATTTGAGTTTATCTCTAAATTGAATCCTTCTTTGGAAGATGTCTCCCTCCCCTCATTAAAGCATTGCTTTCGGACATCCCACATAGTAATGAATATGCCGCTCTGTGTCCCGTGATGTACGAGAAAGAAAAAGGGATTTTTAAATACAGCTTACCTGTAAAATCCTTTTCTTGGAGTACATCACGGGACACAGAGCTCCCACCCCTCTTTTGGGTGACCATTTTGGGAGGCATACTGCTTGCTACAAAACTGAGGGACTCCCTCTAGGGGAGGGGGTTATATAGGGAGGGGACTTCCTGTTTGAGATTGCCAGTGTCCATCACCTGAAGGTACTCCATATAACCCACATAGTAATGAATATGCCGCTCTGTGTCCCGTGATGTACTCCAAGAAAAGGATTTTACAGGTAAGCTGTATTTAAAAATCCCTTTTTTCACAGTAATCTGCGCATTTTTATAGCACTTTTCACTGTTAAAATGACAATGGTCCCAAAAAATATGTCAGAATTGTCCGATGTGTCCGCCATAATGTCAGTCACAAAAAAAATCGTTGATCGCCGCCATTAGTAGTAAAAAGAAAAAAAAATGCTATAAAACTATCCCCTATTTTGTAAACACTATAAATTTTGCGCAAACCAACCGATAAACTCTTATTGCGATTGTTTTTTTTTTTTACCAAAAATCGGTAGAAGAATAAGTTTCGGCCTAAACTGAGGGGAAAAAAAACATTTTTTCATCTTTTTTGGGGGATAATTATTACAGTAAAAAGTAAAAAATATTTTTTCTTTTTCAAGTTGTCGCTCTATTTTTTGTTTATAGCGCAAAAAAATAAAACCTGCAGAGGTGATCAAATACCACCAAAAGAAAGCTCTATTTGTGGGAAAAAAGGACGCCAATTTTGTTTGGGAGCCACGTCGCACGACCGCGCAATTGTCAGTAAAATCGACGCAGTGCCGAATCGCAAAACCTGGCCAGGTCCTTTTACCTGCATATTGCTCCGGATCTTAAGTGGTTAAATAACAAACGCGTTAGGCCTCGTACACACGACCGGTTTCCTCGTCAGAATCCAGCAAGAAACTTGTTAGACGCGTTTTGCCGAGGAAACCGGTCGTGTGTACATTTTTCGACGAGGAAACTGCCGAGAAACTCGACGAGCCAAAAAGAGAGCATGTTCTCTATTTCCTCGACGGGAATGGAGAAAATTGGCTCGTCGAGCTCCTCGACAGCCGAACAAGGAACTCGATGAGGAAAACGACAGTTTTAGCCCGACGAGTTTCTCGGTCGTGTGTACGAGGCCTTATACTTGCCTCCACTGTGCAGCTCGTTTTGCCCCGATCCTCCTCTTCTGGGGTCCCTCGGCGGCTGTCTCGGCTCCCCCCGCAAGGACTCAACACCTTCATGCAAACGAGCATGGTGTTGAGTGCTTGCAGGCATGCTCCCGTGAGATAGCCGCTCACTGTATCACTCTGCCCCAGCCCCCCCTTCCCGCCCCTGGGACACCGCCTCATTGGATGTGATTGACAGCAGCGCGAGCCAATGGCTGCGCTGCTTTCAATCAACCAATGAATGAGCTGAGAAGCCAGCGCGTTCACGGCGCGGGACATTCAAAGGGGACAGGTAAGTAAATGGGTTGCTTATGCTCTGTTTTTTCACCTTAATGTAAAAAAATATGTATCTTTACAACCCCTTTTAATTGTCTGTATTTGTATCAATGTTTTAATATGTTGATTTAAAATTTATATAGAATATCTTATATTGCGTGTTTGTTTTTTTGTTAAGTGTACCTTCTTATACAGGTCATTCTCAAAAAATTAGCATATTGTGATAAAGTTCATTATTTTCTGTAATGTACTGATAAACATTAGACTTTCATATATTTTAGATTCATTACACACAACTGAAGTAGTTCAAGCCTTTTTTTTTGTTTTAATATTGATGATTTTGGCATACAGCTCATGAAAACCCAAAATTCCTATCTAAAAAAATTAGCATATCATGAAAAGGTTCTCTAAACGAGCTCTTAACCAAATCATCTGAATCAACTAATTAACTCTAAAACACCTGCAAAAGATTCCTGAGGCTTTTAAAAACTCCCAGCCTGGTTCATTACTCCAAACCGCAATCATGGGTAAGACTGCCGACCTGACTGCTGTCCAGAAGGCCATCATTGACACCCTCAAGCAAGAGGGTAAGACACAGAAAGAAATTTCTGAACGAATAGGCTGTTCCCAGAGTGCTGTATCAAGGCACCTCAGTGGGAAGTCTGTGGGAAGGAAAAAGTGTGGCAGAAAACGCTGCACAACGAGAAGAGGTGACCGGACCCTGAGGAAGATTGTGGAGAAGGACCGATTCCAGACCTTGTGGGACCTGCGGAAGCAGTGGACTGAGTCTGGAGTAGAACCATCCAGAGCCACCGTGTACAGGCGTGTGCAGGAAATGGGCTACAGGTGCCGCATTCCCCAGGTCAAGCCACTTTTGAACCAGAAACAGCGGCAGAAGCGCCTGACCTGGGCTACAGAGAAGCAACACTGCAGTGTTGCTCAGTGGTCCAAAGTACTTTTTTCGGATGAAAGCAAATTTTGCATGTCATTCGGTAATCAAGGTGCCAGAGTCTGGAGGAAGACTGGGGAGAGGGAAATGCCAACATGCCTGAAGTCCAGTGTCAAGTACCCACCGTCAGTGATGGTCTGGGGTGCCATGTCAGCTGCTGGTGTTGGTCCGCTGTGTTTTATCAAGGGCAGGGTGAATGCAGCTAGCTATCAGGAGATTTTGGAGCACTTCATGCTTCCATCTGCTGAAAAGCTTTGTGGAGATGAAGATTTCATTTTTCAGCACGACCTGGCACCTGCTCACAGTGCCAAAACCACTGGTAAATGGTTTACTGACCATGGTATTACTGTGCTCAATTGGCCTGCCAACTCTCCTGACCTGAACCCCATAGAGAATCTGTGGGATATTGGGAAGAGAAAGTTGAGAGACGCAAGACCCAACACTCTGGATGAGCTTAAGGCCGCTACCGAAGCATCCTGGGCCTCCATAACACTTCAGCAGTGCCACAGGCTGATTGCCTCCATGCCACGCCGCATTGAAGCAGTCATTTCTGCAAAAGGATTCCCGACCAAGTATTGAGTGCATAACTCAACAGAATTATTTGAAGGTTGACTTTTTTTTTAAATTAAAAACCCTTTTCTTTTATTGGTCGGATGAAATATGCTAATTTTTTGAGATAGGAATTTGGGGTTTTCATGAGCTGTATGCCAAAATCATCAATATTAAAACAATAAAAAGGCTTGAACTACTTCAGTTGTGTGTAATGAATCTAAAATATATGAAAGTCTAATGTTTATCAGTACATTACAGAAAATAATAAACTTTATCACAACATGCTAATTTTTTGAGAATGACCTGTAAGTCCCATGGGCAGTTTCTATTCTTGTGCGATGTAATATTTCGGGAATGAGCTACGCCTCACTTTTGCACATAAGCCAGCACTTTATTTTAGTTCATCATTTATCTTCTCATTTTCTATTTTTCTCTTCAGAGTAAGAACATGATCCTGGATCAGGCCTACAAGTACATCAATGAGCTCAAGCGCCAGAATGACGAACTCTTGCTTAATGCAGGCGACCAGGAACAAGGTGAGGCCTTGCGGGCAGGAGCCAAGTCTATTATTTGTATTTTTTATTTTGCAAGGATGGATGTTGCCGGCTTCTTAACCGCTTGCCGACCGCCCACCGTAGTTTTACGCGGCAGGTCGGCCCGGCTTCGCAAAATCACGTTATGTAACGTGATTTTGCATTTCAGCCACTATGACGTCACGCATGGGTCCTGGAATGTAAACACAGCAGCAATCGCGGCTAAAAGCATTAGATCGGTGAATTTTTTTTCACAATCTCATGCTTTCCAGCCTGGAGGAGAGTTGTGAGGTCTTATTGACCCCGCCTCTCTCCATAAAGAGGACCTGTCGCACACAATTCCTATTACAAGGGATGTTTGCATTCCTTGTAATAGGAATAAAAGTGATAAAAAAAAAAAAAAAAAGGTGTAAAAATAAAAGAAATTGAGTAAAAAATAAATAATAAAAAAAATGTATACGCCCCTATCCCCGGTAGCTCGCGCTCAGAAGCGAACACACACACGTAAGTCCCGCCCACATATGTAAACGCCATTCAAACCACACATGTGAGGTATCTCCGCGGTCGTTAGAGCGCCAGCAACAATTCTAGCACTAGACCTCCTCCAACTCTAAATTTGTAACTTGTAAAAAAAAAAAAAAAGCGACGCCTATGGAGATTTTTAAGTACTGACGTTTGCCGCCATTCCATGAGTGTGCGCAATTTTAAAGCGTGACATGTTAGGTATCTATTTACTCGGCGTAACATCATCTTTCACATTATACAAAACAATTGAGCTAACTTTACTGTTTTATTTTTTAATTCACAAAACCGTTTTTTTCCCCCAAAAAAAGGCCTTGAAAAATTATTGCGCAAATACTGTGCGAGATAAAAAAGTTGCAATGGCCGCCATTTTATTCCCTAGGGTGTCTGCTAAAAAAAACATATATAGTGTTTGGGGGTTCTGAGTAATTTTCTAACAAAAAAATTATGATTTATGCATGTAGGAGAGAAGTGCCAAAATAGGCCCGGTATTGAAGTGGTTAAAGTGTGTGCGACGTTCTATAAAGAAAAACGCTCACAATCATTTTATCGTTTGATAAAGCTTGGTTATAATAGTTAAAAACAAACTCTTCTGATTCCTTTTTTTTTTTTCTGCAGTCATGTGACAATTTGTGATTTGAGTTTTGCTGCTGCTTCTTTGTCCAAGGCAATGGGCTGGTAGGTGACACCACTCTATTCCTTAACTCCAGTGGAAAGAAGTGGTGTCACCCTCCTAGCAAGGCCGTATGAATGACAAAAGTGGCTGGACGGAAATTAGAGAGTTTATTTTATTCAGCTTTATTATGCAGCTCTATCTGAACATTTTACAACTGCCTCTTATTTTATTGTTCCAAAATATCTGTACTGTATTGTGAGTGTTCTGTCCGCCCTCGTGTTGTAAAGCGCTGCACAAACGGTCGGTGCTACAGTGCCTTGATAAAGTATTCATAACCCTTGAAATGTTTCCACATTTTGTCATGTTACAACCAAAAACGTAAATGTTTTTTATGTGATGGACCAACACAAAGTGTCACAAAATTGTGAAGGGGAAGGAAAATGATAAATGGTTTTCAACATTTTTTTACAAATATGTGAAAAGTGTGGGGGGTACATTTGTATGGTGCCCCCCCCCCGGAGTCAATACTTTGTAGAACCCCCTTTCTCTACAAGTCTTTTTGGGGGTGTCTCTACCAGCTTTGCACATCTAGAGAGGGACATTTCTGCCCATTCTTCTTCATTGTAAAATATCTCAAGTTCTGTCAGATTGGATGGAGAACGTCTGTGATCAGCAATTTTCAAGTCTTGCCACATATTCTCATTGTGATTTAGGTCTGGACTGTGACTGGGCCATTCTAACACATGGATATGCTTTGATGTAAACCATTCCATTGTAGCTCTGGCTGTACTTTAGGGTCGCTGTCCTGCTGGAAGGTGAAACCCCCCCCCAAGTCTCAAGTCTTTTGCACTCTAACAGGTTTTCTTCTAAGATTGTCCTGTATTTGTCTCCATCCATCTTCCCATCAACTCTGACCAGCTTCCCTGTCCCTGCTGAAGAGAAAAGCATCACCACATGATGCTGCCACCACCATGTTTCACAGTGGGGACGGTGTGTTCAGGGTGAGGTGCAGTGTTGGTTTTCCCCACACATAGTTTTTTGCTTTTAGACCAAAAAGTTAAATTTTGGTGTCATGTGACCAGAGCACCTTCTTCCACATGTTTGCTGTGTCCCCTCCCCCACACGGCTTCTCACAAACTGCAAACAGGACTTCTTATGTCTTTCTTTCCCCAATGTCTTTCTTCTTGTCACTCTTCCATAAAGGGCAGATTTGTGGAGAGCACCACTAATAGTTGTCCTGTGGACAGATTCTCCCCCCCCCCCCCTTAGCTGTGGTGCAGCTCCTCCAGAGTTACCATGGGCCTCTTGGCTGCTTCTCTGATGAATGCTCTCCTTGCCCGGCCTGGTCAGTTTAGGTGGACGGCCATGTCTTGGTAGGTTTGCAGTTGTGCCATACTCTTTCCATTTTTCAGATGATGGATTGAACAGAGTTCCAAGCTTGGGAGATTTTTTTTAGAACCCAACCCTGCTTTATACTTCTCCACAACTTTATCCATGACCTGTCTGGTGTGTTCCTTGGCCTTTATGGTGCTGTTTGTTCACTAAGGTTCTCCAACAAACCTCTGAGGGCTTCACAGAACAGCTGTATTTATACTGAGATTAAATCAAACACAGGTGGACTTTATTTAGTAATTAGGTGACTTCTGAAGGCAATTGGATACACTAGATATTAGTTGGAGGGTATCGGATTAAAGGGGGCTGAATACCAATATACGCCACACGTTTCAGATTTTTTTTTTTAAATTGAAAAACATTTTATAATTTTCCTTCCACTTTACAATTATATGCCACTTTGTGTTGGTCTATCACAGTGGTCTCCAAACTGCGGCCCGGGGGCCAGACGTGGCCCTTTGCTTGATTTTATCCGGCCCTTGTGGTGCTTCTTTTTTTTTTTTTTTATTCATTGGCACAAATGATGGGGCAGAATTTCTCCCAATGACACCAATGATGGGGAATTTCGTACTCCTGATGGCCACAGTCCGGCCCCCTTTTAAAGTCTGGAGGACAGTAATCCGGCCCTTTTGTTTAGAAAGTTTGGAGACCCCTGGTCTATCACATAAAATACATTTACCTTTTTGGTTGTAACATGACAAAATGTGGAAAATTTCAGGGGGTATGAATACTTTTTCAAGAAACTGTATATTAATTCTGTTATTATTATTGTAACGGTCAACACCGTTTACGATCTTCCATCAACCCACCCAAGACAGCTTATCCGACACTCCACAATGCAGCCGACACGATCCATTCCATTTCCCAGAATAACGAGACTCACAAGCTGTTACTGGTTTCAAAATGTATGAATGATTTTAATGGTACCTCTCAGCTTTATATACAGTACAGGCATGTTACAGGGACAATGAAACTCTCCACCCCCTCGTCACACACTGGGGCTTCAATACACCTTCAGATGGGCTAATTACTAATCCAGTCATTTCGGCACCGGTCTGACATAATTAACATGACCTAATTACTACACCTAAGAAGTCACATTCCACACCTATTCATCAATAGTATTCTCACACAAAACAGTGTCATTAGCATCACACAATAGACAATGAAATATCTTAGGAGCCCGACTCAATTAACACCTCCAAGTTAGACATCTGACCTGTACAGACTTAATTAGTACAATAGACACAAAATGGTATTCAGCCAGGTAGATGTAATTAGCATCTCATAAGTCTGTTACACAGAGGAATGAGTCACTATTGACCGGTTGTGGATATCATTAACCAAACTGTAATATTCCAAGATATCCTGCAAACATGATTTATCATTTCTCAGTCACCCTATGCCCAAAAGGGGCACAGGGTGACCCTAGACCTAAGAGTTAGTAGTGACGCTGGCACAGGAGTACCCCTCATCCTTCAAAAGTCTCTGGGTGTCACGGGCCATTCCGTTACAATTATTATTACTTTATCATTCTGTGTTTTATCTGTTGGTGTTCTTTTTTTTTTTTTTTTTGTGTGTTGCCTTTTTTTAACAGTTTCTTCATCCTGTTCCACAGCCCGTGAAATCCGAAAGCTCAGAAGGGACCTGGCGGACATTCAGAAGGAGAACGCGCGCTACATAGAGCTTTTGAAGAGCAATGACATCTGTCTCTACGATGACCCAACGCTACACTGGAAAGGGAACTCCAAGCGTGCAAAGACCTCTCTGATCGCTCCGGCCGACCAGAAACTCCCGCTCTGCCTGAACAGTAATCAGCTGGCTTCTGCTAACCAAGGTGGCGCCGTGCAGGGAATTACTTTCAACGTGGGGCAGAGCCTCCAGAAACAGACGGCCAATGTTGTGCCGGTTCAAAGAACTTGCAATTTGGTAACGCCTGTGTCTATTTCTGGTGTGTTTCCACTGGACAAAGCTTGGCAGCAAAATGCAACCTCTGCAACGACGACGAGCCAGCAAGTTTCTTTGTGTCTTCCTGTCGCCACGTCGGCTCCTACCGCAACGGACCTTGCCGCATCAAAAGGCACCCAGACTGTCTTATTTCACACAAACTCTTTAGCTAATTTTCCTCTGCCCTCATGCTCATCAAGCTCACAGCTTTATTCTTCCAGCCAGCCGGCACAGCTAGAAGGCTTAAGGGTGAAACCCATGGACTCCGCACCAACGCTGACTGTAACCACCTTCAGTAATCTTCCATCCCAGCCATCTCTCTTGGTTTCTCAAGCTGTCATGAGCCTTCAGGAGTCTCCAAACTCGACCCACGGAAAAATATCAGGAGCTGCTGAAACTGTTAATAACTTGGTTAGGGAGATTTTTCCCAGTGTTCACATTGAATCAAGCCCAGAGGTGGTGGTCACTTCGAGAGATGTAAACCCCCCCACGGTTGAAGTTCACACGGCTTCTGCTGGCCCCTCTTGTCTGGAGAGCAGCTGGTCCCTTTCTAACACCTTGCCAGAGCTTAAAAACATCGGCAGCTTAACGCGAATCCCCTCAGATGGAAATACACAAACTACCTGGACCACGTTGCAGCTTGCGGGGAACACCGTGCAGCCGTTAATTCAACCTTCCTCCTGCGCAGCGTCAACTCTATTGGTTGAGCAGATGGTGGCATCTAAAGACCAGATTAATCCGCAAATGTCAGCTTGCGTAAACATAAGTAACATAGTAGCCTCGGAAAATAGGACTGGTGAGCCAGTAATGGTGCAAATGCCTTCCTGTCAACCTGTCACAGTCCAGCCCTTTAAATCGCCACCACAGCCACAAAGCACAGCCAATCTTCTTCCACTTAATCCACCGATGCAAGTAATTCAGGTGGCCCAGCCATTTGGTGCAGCTCTAAATCCAGTTCCAGCTAACCAGAACATTATATTGCTTCAGCCCCCAGCACCGGCTCCTTGTCCACCTCTTCCTAAGCCAACAGTGGGCCAACAAATTGTTATAATCCAGGCAGCGCCTAACCAGAATCCCATACCCCTGGTGTCTGCACAGCCCTCACCCTCAGTGGTGATGCCTATAAATGCACCCAATCCCGTAGTTTGCCCGACAAACCCGGTGCAAAGTATAGTGGCTCCACAGACATTTGGGGCTAAGCATCTTGTGCACATATTGCCCAGACCTGCACCTGTACAGCCTTCAGGTTCCACCCAGCATGTGTCGGCATCCACTACCACCTCAAACCAACAGCCCCCCACAATTTCCCTAAACGGTCAGTTGTTTGCACTGCAGCCAGTGACTCCTTCAGCTGGCTCCTCAAGCCAAGCTCCAATGCAAATTATCCAGCCCACAACCAGCGAAGATCCCAACACAAATGTAGCCCTGAACACCTTTGGTGCATTGGCCACCCTTAGCCAGAGCATATCTCAGATGGCTGGACAGAACTGTGTACAGTTTACGCTGAACCCCTCGGTTGCATCGTCTTTAGCAGCCAATAACCTACCAGTAAACTGTGCTTCTGTGCCTGTGTCCAGTGTGACAACCGTACCCGCTGAAACGTCTGTTGTACCAGCTGCTTCTGTACTGGCAAAGCCTTTATCTGTCAAACCAGTTAGTGGCCCTCCACCCACATCAAAGCCAAAGAAGACCATCAAGAAGCCAGCTGTTAAGAAGGGAGGTCCCTTGAGGAAAGAAGCCACCCCAACAGTAATACCTGATGATTCATCAGAAGCTTCAAAATCTCAGGCCCACAGTGACAAAAAGAACCAGGTGGAAAAATTGTCTGCTCCTAACACAGCTCAAGAGAAAGCAAGTGCCACAGAAGGCATGTCCCAAAATATTGACCAAACTCAAGAGTTGGCAGGTGCCGAGGCCTGTGCTTCTTTGACACTGAATGTGGGAATGGAAGGGGACGTTCTCAGTGAATCTAAATCGCATGAGCACATTCCAGCAGAATTTTCAGCCTCTAGAGATTTTGTTGTTGAAGAGGTTTGTGCTAATCAGAATGAGAAGAGACTGTTCTCTGCTGCACCAGCCTCGCCTAAGGCTGAGGTTGTGGCAGCCATGCTCCCCTTAAAAGAGCAATCTGTTCAGGACATTCTGCCGGTTGACCAGTCTGTAGTGACTATTGATGAACATTCAAACTCGGCTTCCAAAGATTGCCTAATTCAAGGGAATACTGCCGACTTAACTGCTGCTGACTTGTTGGATGTGCAGATTTTATCAGATGAGCCGAATGTCAGATCTCCTGAAAAAGCCACCGCAGATATCTCCGACAGCTCTAGATCAATGTACAGTGAAACCAAGTCAAATGATGCCTTGACGACTGATTCCATAATCTTGGCCACTTCGGTTGTCCACATTGCCCAGAACCAGTCTAGTACATCCGAACATGAAGTTGTTAGTTTGTGTGCTAATAATCGACAGACTGATTCTCCTATGTCCAATAGTTCTGTAAGCGGTCGAAATTTTACTGTTGCCTCGATGTTGCCGGATACCAGTAGGCAGGACACCGCCAACCCCATTTCCTTCGTTCCAACTTTTAATGGATGCGGTTTTTCTGAGCAAAATGAAATGGTTGCATCTGCTGCAAGAACTATATTTGATCAAGAAAATATTACCAAGGAAAAGACCAGAACACAGGTAGAAGTTGGAGAAGCTGTTTCTAAAAACATAGAAGTAGTATTGCCGGGGGATTGTCGCCTTCCGCTCAAGCCGCATTCAACCAAAGAAGGAACCTCTAGGCTCCCATCCATATCGCACTCCTTCAGTACGTCAGCAACCAGTACGTCGGCAACCAATACCCCATCAACCTCAAATCATTTGGTGGATAAAACTCATTGTAACCTAGGGATGAATAGCACTAATCTCTCCCTGCAAATTTCAACGTCTCAGTCTCAAAGCGTGACCAGTTTGAGCATCAATAATTTGATACACCAGCGTGGGATAACTCACTCTGTTGCAAACTCTGCAAATGTTTCTCAGGCATCGGAGCATTTGCATTTGACTACGTCCATTAATTCGTCAGTTCCCTCCAGCAGTTACCAAGGGCATTCTGCAGGGACGATGGTCTTATCCGAGTACCACCAAGAAGAACTGAATTCTATGAAGACTAGAGTCATGCAGGTCCCCTCAACCACAGATTCCCTTTTGAAGCAAAACTTAGACGTTCGGAAAGAATCTACGAAACGCACTGCGCATGGGGATGAGTTACTGTCGGCTGCCAAGAGGCAAAAGCACTTTCAAGGCCCCATGAGAATTGAAAGGATTCAACCATCTGACGGTGTGGGAGAACGTAATGATATGTTAGGTGGTCCATTACCTTCAGACTCATCTTTGTCTGGACGTATTCAGAATCGTGGAGAGGGAATTTCTAGTTTATTCCCAGTAAATAATAACTTTATTACCCCACATCTAAGGCAAAGTGACATGCGTTGCAATTCTCAGCCGCCAGTCTCTGAGCAGAGTCAGATGGGGAATCTGCACCTTCAGCCTTTGCAACAACACCAGCAGGCAACACTTCTTCATAATAGCAATCTTTACCTAAAGCAGCAACAAACTGGACACATGCGGGAACAGCATAATTTGTACCAACAACAGCAACAGCACCACGTTTCACTTGCAGACAGCTCTGTGCGCACTCAGTCCCACAATGTACAGCAGCAAAGAATGATACAGCAGGATGTTCAGATGCAAAAGAAACGAGCCCCAGTTCAAGGTGCCCAGGTAGGAAGATTGTCTCTACACCAGAAACAGATGCCTGAGCAAAACAGACAAAACGCAGCTCAAGCTCACTCGCACCACCAACAGATCCAGCAGCAGATGCCATCTCATTTTGGATCCACGCAGGCAGAAAAATCTTGTGAAAATAATACATCAGCCCGAGGTCTTCACAGTTCTCATCAACAAAACCATATGAGTCAGGACATTCGTCATCAGCATCAACAGGATATCAACAGGGCACAGGGGTCTGTGGTATCTTCGGAACATCTGCCAGGTCTTGGCCAAGTCCAGAGACTTTTAACTTCCAGAAGTTTAGAGCAACAGTTGGTGTCGCAGCCCAGTGTTGTGTCCCAGACTACAAACCCGAACATGAGTACGTCCCATCGGCAAGAACGAAATCGGGTTTCAAGCTACTCGGCTGAGGCACTTATTGGTAAAAGTACTTCAAACTCAGAGCAGAGAACAGGAATTTCAGTCCAAGCTTCTAGGGTATCGGAACAAATGGAAATGAGAAAGTATTTAGATGCTTCTAGGAATAAAGTTATGTCAACTCACAATATTCAGAGCCGTATGACCATAGAGCATTCTGTAAATACAGATTCCCAGAGACTCGCCGATTGTCAAACCTTTAAGCCAAGTGGTTTGAACCAGCAGCAGCAGCAACAGCCAGCTTCCTTTGAAGTCCAGACGTCAAACAATGATGGTGGCACCACAGCCAATATGAGAAGTCTGCAATCCCAGGCCTACAGACTTAATCAGAATCCCAATTCAGCAATGGATCGGCAAAAGCATATGCCATACCAGACTATACAAGAGGTCCCTGTTTCCAATACGCTTCAGATTCGAGATAATGAAAATGCTTGCCATCAAAGCTTTATGCAGAGTCTTTTAGCCCCACATATTGGAGAGCAAGTTGGTTCAGGTCAGCGGGCAATATCTGGTCCTCCATGTACACAGTACAACTCTTCCTCCAACCTTGATTTTGGTTGCCCACCAGCTCGTGATGCTCTCCATTTAAGGAGAGATAGTGAAGTCCAGAATAGGGAAAGCTGTGACTTGATCATGGGACAGGTCACTTCAAGAAATAATTCTTTAAATATTCCTTTCTCCAGCTCTTCTGGAGATATACAGGGAAGGAACACCAGCCCTCACAGTACAAACCAGAGGTCCAATTCGATTAGGCAAGTCGACAGTCAAGGTGCCAAGAACCAGCTTAATATCCAAGTGTCTATTAACATGCATGGGATGGTTCACCCACCCATTCCCCACCAGTCTGTTTCACATGGAAATGTCGATCAACGGCAAACAGTGAGGCAAGTCAACCCTTCAGTTCCTCAGCGCTCAAGGCATCCTTTACAGGATGAACCAGATTCCAAGGCCCGACAGTCTGAAAGGAGCAGGTCTGGGAGCCAAAGACATGGCAATATGTTTGACACAGCCTTGCCTCACCTTCCTCTGGGTGGTCACAGCAGCATGATTCTTGGGCGCCAGCAACCTGTTACAGAAAAAAGGCCTGGTATTGTTCGCTTCATGCCAGACACCCCTCAAGTGCCCACTGACAATTCAGGCCATGATCAACACACTTTAACCCAAAACTTTCCTTTTACCTTCATACCAGATGGTACAATGAACCCACAGATAAATGCAAATGCCTCTTTTATTCCTCCAGTCACCCAGGCCGCTGCCACCCGGACTGCTGCTCTCATTCCTGTTGACCCACAGAACACTTTGCCATCATTCTATCCACCATATTCACCAGCTCACCCAAGCCTGTCTAATGACCTCACATTGCCATATTTCTCTAACCAGATGTTCGCCAATCCCAACACAGAGAAGACCAACAGTACAGGCCTGAACAACCGGTTTGGTTCCATATTGTCTCCACCGCGACCTGTTGGCTTCTCCCAAACCACGTTCCCCCTCCTCCCGGACATGCCTCCAATGCACATGGCCAACCCCTCACACCTGTCCAACTTCAATTTGACATCCCTTTTCCCGGAGATCGCCACTGCTCTTCCCCCTGATGGATCTGCCATGTCACCTTTACTGTCCATATCGCACCCCTCAGCTTCGGACTCCTCTAAGCAGACATCAAATCGGCCTGCGCACAACATAAGCCATATACTGGGTCATGACTCGAGTTCAGCTGTTTAACGTTGAGCAGATCAAGTTTGCAGATCTAGTGCAGAATGGATCAATTTTTATTTGTACTTGTGTTGTCTTTTCGAAGCTGATGTCTTTGGGTTTTTTGTCATGAGTTTTCTAAATGTTTCTCACATGAGGTTTAAAGTGAAACTGTGGTTGGGCTATGGACAGTGCAAATATTTACATATTAACGAGCAGTAAATACATTTTTTTGACGTATTTCTAAAGCAGGGGTGTCAAACTCTATTTCTTTATATGAGCCACATCAGCATTATGGTTACTCTCAGAGGGTCGCTTGTATCTGTAAGACTAGATGTGCAGAGGACCCCTCGACCCAAAATCGGATGTCAAGAGCTCCCCACCATCAGAACTAAAAATTCCAACATTCTCCCTTCTGTCACTGGATGTGGAGCTGGGAAGCAGAAAGTGCAGGGTCTGTAGGAGTGCTGGAGTCAGCTGAATGCTGAGACCAGGTGAGGCAGAGACAAGGGGGTGCTGCCGCTTTACAGAGTGGTGCAGGACCTGTAGGAGGAGTTCTGTCCTCTCTGCTGCCAACTGTTGGGCTAAGCCTCTCTGTGGCTGCGTGGAGGAGTGTAGGATCTGGTGGAGAAATTCTGTCCTCTCTGCTGCTGACTGCTTAGACAAGGTCAGGTAGAGAGGAGTGGGGGGGCACATGAAACGACCTGGTGGGCCTTTAGTTTGACACGTGATCTAAAGGTTCCTTTGTGACACTCTAAGCGGGTCCCAAACCAAATTACTATGTGGTGCACAAGCTCCATAAAGAAAAAAAATCTCCTTTTTATCTTCCCTGCAATCTGAAGTGTGCACAGTTCACTTGCAGTTGAGTTTTTGTCCCAACCTCCGTTCCTCTTCAAGTTGGGCTAAACAGAACATCTCGAAAAACATTTTCAGATGTTGGCTTTTTCGAATATTGTAACTGTGGTTCTCATTGGTTTTGCTTAAGTGGAGCTCATGCCAAGATATTTTTCTTGTTGGTGAATGGAGGCAGCTCTCCATATGCCCCCTCCTCCTACTATTGGAGCCTGTAAAACCCAGTGGGAAGACTTCCCTTCACCACTTCTGGTCCTTTCATGAGAGCCCGGCTTGCTCACGCAAGTGAAATTGATATTGAAATATATGAAGGTTAGAAAGGTTTAGCTTGCAGCAGGGGCCCTGGTTTCTAAGGCTCAGAAGAGGGTGGTGGAAAATTGTACTCCCGTGGCAATGGATGGACAACTAAGACCTTGGTTGGTTCTCTCTGGTCAAACTAAAGAAAAATGTTGGTGAGCAAGTTTTCCATATTGCTACACAAAACCATTTAAATTTTTTAATATTAATAAAAAATTGCCTTGAGATTGGATCACATACTACTTTGATAGTCTTAGTTTCATTTTGACAGTAGGGAAGCCAAAATACTATATTAGAACATTGAAACAGTTCTTGTAAAAACAAAACAAAGATTTGTGTATAACCCAAGATGTTATATGGAGGATAGACAAACCTAACCAAAAAGCCCCCCACTCGGACACAAAGCATAGCACTGTAAAGGCTTCTTCCACCACATATACAAAAAATAAGACGTGCAAATCATTCCTTTACACATGGCTATCTGTATGTACAATAGTGTATGCAGCTATATAAACAATTTAATATTAATTATAATTTTTTTTAAACATTATTATTATTATTATTATTAATGATTCTTAATTCACATTGATAATTATTAATAACATTATTAGAAAAAAATTGCTCTAATATTGGGCTGTACCAGTGCTGACATCATCAGTGTGTGGCCAGTCTTTGTGATTTGAGTTCTGGGTGTACAGTTGTTTATCTCTGCAGAGTAATAGGATATCCTCTACAGCCATGGGCAAACGTTTTTTTAAAATGACACAAATCTTAAAGCGGAGGTTCACCTGAAATGTGTTTTTTTTTTTTTTTTTTTTAAATACAGCAGCTGCTGACTTAAAAAAAAAAAAAAAAAAATGGACACTTACCTGTCCATGTCGCCCGCGATGTCGGAAGCTGGTGAGGGAATCGGGAAGTGAAGCGATGCGGCTTCACTGCCCGGTTCCCTTACTGCACATGCACGAGTCACGCTGCGCCGTTCTCACTGGTCCCTTCTGTGTTCTGTGAGCCGTGTGTTTCCCAGAACACAACTTGGGGGCCGGAGGGGCGTGAATCTCACGGGAGTCTATACCAGGAAGTGGTGCAAATACCTGTTTTATACAGGTATCTGCACCCCCTCCCCCTGAAAGGTGTCAAATGTGACACCGGGGCGGAGGGTTTTTTTTTTTGGAAAAGCGGAAGTTCACCTCCGCTTTAATTTTTACAAAGTCTGCTGCCTCAGTGCTTTTTATTTTATTTTTGTCAGATGTTACTATGGAGTATTGAAGTATAATTACAAGCATTTGATAAGTGTCAAATGATTATTATCTATTGACAATTACATTAAGTTTATGCAAAGAGGCAACATTTGCAGTGTTGATCCTTCTTTTTTAAGACCTCTGCCATTCACCCTGGCATGCTGTCTGGGCCATATCCTGACTACTGGCAGTCCATTCTTCCATTATCAATGCTTTTTCTTAATTTGTAAGGGGGCGGGGGTATGTTCACCCACCTCTTGTGGTCAATCTTCAAGTTCTTAATAGGATTATGGTCTGGGGAGTTTCCTGGCCATGGACCCAAAAGCCACTTATGACTTTTGCCTTTATGGCAAGGTGCTCCATCATGCTGGAAAAGGCATTGTTCCTCACCAAACTGTTCTTGGATGGTTGGGAGAAGTTGCTCTCCGAGGATGTTTTTGTACTGTTCTTTATTAATGGACGTGTTCTTAGGCAAAAATCTGAGTGAGCCCCCCACTCCCTTGGCTGAGAAGCAACCCCACCCATGAATGGTCTCGGGGTACTTTACTGTTGACATGATGCAAGACTGATGGTAGTGCTCACCTTTTCTTCTCCGGGCAAGGTTTTTTCCATTTGCCTCAAACAATCGGTAAGGGGATTCATCAGATAAAATGACTTGGCACCAGTCCTCAGCAGTCCAATCCCTGTACCTTTTTTTTGCAGAATATCAGTCTGTCCCTGGTGGCTTTTCATGTAGAGAAGTGACTTCTTTGCTGCCCGTGTTGACACCAGACCATCCTCCAAAAGTCCTCTCCTCACTGTGTGTGCCGATGTCCTCACACCTCCCCACTACCATTCCTGAGCAACTGGTGGTGCCCCGATCCCGCAGCTGAATCAACTGTAGGAGACGGTCCTGGCGTTTGCTGGACTTTCTTGGGTGTTCTTCAGCCTTCTTCACAAATGTAGTGGACATGTTTTTCATGGAATGAAGTTAATTTTCATGGCAACTCATCTGATCGCTCTTCATAACATTCTGGAGTGTATGCAAATTTCCATCATAAAAACTGAGGCAGCAGACTTTGTGAAAATTTTGTAATTGTGTCATTCTCAAAACTTTTGGCCACGGCTGTATATAGAGGAAGGAGGCCCAGGATTTGATGTTGCAGGTAGAAAGTTTTCCCATCAATAAGTAAGGCCACCTAATTGTTTAATTTCCTCTCCTATAAAAGCCCAATAAGCTGGTAATGTTGGCTTGCTTGCACAATACTTTTTGTCTTGTTAGTTTTTTGGGCATTTACAGAAAATCATGGAATCTATTCACAAATTGCATATGTTTTTAGAATACATCACACAATGGTTTGTGTAGCAATTATGTATGTCGAAAAAACGGGTGATTTATACATTTTGGTTTTTGATCCACAGTGGTGTCTGGCTGTGTTGGAATTGAGGTTTAATCATGCAGGAAGTTTTTAATTTTTTTTTTTTTTTTGGGCATCTATGCCCCCCTTGTGTTAATGGTACCACGCTGAGTAATTGCTGTATAAGGGATTGCAAATCCAATAGAACATACACAAAATTACCAAAGGTATTGGGACGTGCACATGAACTTTAATGGCATCCCAGTCTTATGCCGCGTACACACGATCATTTTTTGTGATGAAAAAAAACGACGTTTTCTGTGAAGTAAAAAACGACGTTTTTGAAACGTCACTTTTCAAAGACAATTTTGCATACACACCATCGTTTTTTCACAAAAAGCGAGGTTACGTTCACCACTCTTTTCCATTGAAGCTTGCTTTATAACTAGCTTCTGGGCATGCGCGGGTTGAAAAACGTCGTTTTAAAAGACGTTTTTGCTACACACGGTGACTTTTTGTGAAACAAAAAACGACGTTTTGAAAAACGACACAAAAAATTTAAGCATGTTGGAATTTTTTTTTGGTCGTTTTTTTGAAGACAAAAAACGACGTTTTGCCCACACACGATCAATTTAAATGACGTTTTAAAAAACGCCGTTTTTTTTCATCGCAAAAAACGACCGTGTGTACGCGGCATTAGTCTGTAGGGTTCAATATTGAGTTGGCCCGCCCTTTGCAGCTCTAACAGCTTCAACTCTTTTTTCTGGGAAGGCCGTCCCCAAGGTTTAGGAGGGTGTCTATGGGACTGTTTGACCATTCTTCCAGAAAAGCATTTTTGAGGTCAGCTGAGAAGGCCTGGCTCGCAGCTATCCAAAAGGTGTTCCATCGGTTTGAGGTGCACACCAGTCAAGTTCCTCCACCCAAAACTTGCACATTCATGTCTTTTATGGACCTTGCTTTGTGCACTGGTGCGCAGTCATGCTGGAACAGGAAGGGGCCATCCCCAAACTGTTCCCACAAAGTTGGGAGCATGAAATTTGTCCAAATTGTATTGGCATGTTGACGTCTTAAGAATTCCCTTCACTGGAACTAAGGGGCCAAGCCCAACTCCTGAAAAAAAAAAAAACACACCATAACCCCCCTCCACCAAATGATTTGGACCAGTGCACAAAGCAAGATCCATAAAGACATGGATGTTGCTTCTCTCCCCTATTGGTTACTAGATCGTGCTGGTATCTCGTGCATCCCACCCACAGAAAGTTGGACTATGCTTCTCCCTATTGGTCATTAGATGGTGCTAGTATCCCCTGCATCCCACCAGAGATTGGACTATACTCCCCTCTATTGATCACACAATGGTGCTATCCCTTGCCTTCCACCCACAGAGATTGGACTGTGCTCCTCCCTGTTGGTTACTAGGTGGTGCTGGTAGGCCATGCATTCCCACCCACAGAGATTGGATTATTCTCCTCCCTGTTGGTCATTATATTGGACTATGCTCCTCTCTATTGGTCACTCGATGGTGCTAGTATCCCTTGCATCCCACCCACATAGATTGGACTATGCTCCTCCATATTGGTTACTAGATGGTGCTGGTAACTCATGCATTCCACCCACAAAAAATTGGGCTGTGCTTCTCCCTATTGGTCAGTAGAGGGTGATAGTATCCCCTGCATCCCACCCACAGAGATTAGACTATGCTCCCCTCTATTGGCCACTAGATAGTTATGGTATCCTCTCCATCCCACGCACTGAGATTGGACTTTGCTCCTTTACATTGGCCACTAGATGCTGGTATCCCATGCCTCCCACCCACAGTACGTGCTTCTCTATTGGTGAGTAGATGGTGCTAGTATCCCAGAGATTCGACTATGCTCCTTCCTATTGGTCAGTAGATGGTGCTGGTCTCCTCTGCATCCCATGCACCAAGATTGGACTGTGCTTCCTATCAGCCACTAGGCGGTGCTCTGCATATTGCATGTAAACTATCTGTGGCAGGATTACTGGGGATGCCAAGAATTCATCTAAATTTCTTCTCCCACTGATATCGATTTGAATATTCAGGATTAGCATAGATAAAATTCTTGGTGCGCTAGAATTTGTACAGTCTTAAAGCATGGCAATGCCTGTGTGTGTGTGTGTGTGTGTGTGTGATACGACTAAATCCATAATTCTTTAACTTTCTTCTGTGTTTTAGCGATTTATTTTAATTTTTCACGCTACAATTTGGTGTTGACAGTCTACATGTGCTACCGCAGCGCATAGCGGAATGATCTGTACTATCTTTTATCTTTTACATGTTCACGGAGCTTGTAGATAATGTACATATGTGCAGATGTCAGGGGAGGCTTTCATACAGTCTCCTATGTACATACCTTGTATAGTTCTTTATACTTTTTTTTTTTTTTTATCAGAATACAACACCCCCCCTCCTGGAGTTTAAGTGGGCCGCCACCTGCTGGGGGTGTGTGGCAACGGGCCGCCACCTGCTGGGAGGGATTCTGATTCTCCTCTGATTTTTATAATTGGTTCTTCGGGTCTTGAGAATCTCGTGCTAAGATTTGATTTCAGATGATTTTTTTTATTTAATGTAACTCTGGTTGTAATAATTCTTTGTAAAGAGCTGAACATATTTTATTAGTAAAATAAGTTTTCACCTCCTTTTGTGTCTGCTTTTATTTTCTTCCTTTCTGGTTTTATAATTAATGAGATGTTATGATGATGTTAACCCCATAAAGGTAAAAGATTGTATTTATTTTTTCTCTCTTCCTTTTTTTTTCTTTTCTTTTTTTTTTTTTTTTTTTTCCTTTCTCTTTTTTTTTTTTTTTTTTTCCCCTCTCCTTTCTCTTTTTTTTCTCTTCTTTTCTTCTCTCCTTTCTCTTCTTTTGTTTAAAAATAATAATTTGGGGTCTGAAGATTAGCCAAACACCTCCCTAAAACCTACTAACCGGACACTGTATTAGGTACACCTCTTCAATTTATGTTTCTCTTTTTTTTTGGGGAAGAAAGGGGATTTAAGTGACTTTGAACGTGGCATGGTTGTTGGTGCCAGATGGGCTGGTCTGAGTATTTCTGGGATTTTCACACGCAACCATCTCTCAGGTTTACAGAGAATGGGCTGAAAGGAGAAAATATCCTGTGAGCTGCACTTGTGTAAAGGAAAAATGCCTTGTTGAGGTCAGAGGAGAATGGGCAGACTGGTAACAGGACCTCCCTCAAATAACCACTCTGTACATCCAAGGTATGCAGAATACCATCTCTGAATGCACAACACATCGTGGAAACTTCTGTTTATAGCACTCAGGGCTAGGGGCTTGTCTAGTCCTGAATGAAGAAAGGATACCTTTCAGGGCACAAAGTATTTCCTGGGATAAAGTTTTCCCTTGTCGCATTAATTGCGTCTTCCATGTGCAGTGGTAAGCCCAATCGTAAAAATCTGCAAGACTCTTGTCCGTCAGGACTTGGGCTTCAACAGCAAAGCGATGAAAGCCAGTGACCGTGAAGCAGAGTGTAACACGGGACCTTGAGAGTAAAAGTCTGGCTGGGCCCACAGTCTGCTAGGAGTAATTATGTCCAAGGATAATGCTCCTCTGGGACAATTTAGCTCAGATAAAGACCAAGACCTAAACATCTTCTGGTCCTCTCTCTGCAGGTTCTTACGGATATCTGCTAGGTGTTCAAAACACTGTATAAGAATCAGCTGAGAATTCCTTGTTTGACACAAAGGTCCCTAAGGTCAGAGCCCCTAAAGGAGTTAGTGAGAAACTGGATGTTGTCTGAGCCCCAGAGCTGGTATGCTGCCCTTCAAGAGAAATTATGGACGGAAGACTTTCTTCTGATATAAGAGAGTGTAGTGCACCTGCTCCCGATCTGCCATGCCTGCAAAGTCCACAAGGGAGCACAATACATAAGTTACTAAGTAAGAGCCCCAATAAGGGGAGAAGGGTAGTTTCCCAGTGTCCCATTACCTGGGGGTTTTGGTGTTCCTTGTCGCACTGTGGCCTGTGCTGTAGGAGCTCTGCAATACATGTCTTGCTCAGCTGGTATACCAAGCAAAGAAGGGGTACAGAAGAGTTGAGCCCTAAAAAATCAGAGTCCTTAGTGCATTGGTGCCCAATCTTTTGAAGAGCGAGGGCCACTTAAACAACATCGTAACCAGTCGATGGCCACAATGAGCAGAGCGGGTGGATGACAGGTCACAGCTATGCTATGGCCCTCTGATCTGCCCAGACCAAAGGATACCGGTGCTGTAGAGGAAGCATCAGCTTATGGGACTCTGCTCCGCAGCCGCTTTCTTCCTCTACCACCAGCTTCATTCACAACACTGATGTTGTGGTATGGTGGCTCGGCAATCTAGGCTTGCCAACCCACCATTACAGAGCAGGAGGTCGCGGGCCACATCAAAGGGGTCATGGGCCACTGGTTGGCCACCCCTGCCTTAGTGCATCTGACAGGGTGTCCCATCAAGTAGCCAATTGCACAATCTAGTGGTGATGAACCAGCCTGGACCCACATCTCCTTTAGGGGTGGCTGGGACCCCCACACGAAATAGGAACACTTAGAGACATGCAGCAGAGATGAAAACTGACTCAATGTTCACCTTAAAGCTGGATACACACTACAATTTTGTGTATATTTTTTCTTCAGATTTACCAAAACCATATAATATGAGGTCAAACCTTAAGAGTTTCAATATGTATGCAATCAGGCCGGCCTTTGCACTACATGATTTTGGTTAATCTAAAGGAAATCGGACAACAAAAGTTGTATAGTGTGTATGGGGTCTTAGAGTAAGCATACCCTTCAGGATCTTTAGGAACTGGGCCTTGCCGCAGCAGATGGCGGCCTTGGACCTGTAAAACACCCCACATCAGATAACTCATGGTGGACACTAGCAAAAAACTAAGGCAAAGCTCAGAAATGGGAGGGGTTATGTTGGGTGGTAACAAGCTTTGCTATTTGCCAGTGTCCTATCACTTGGAGGTGGTCCTTAACCCAGTAGTCTTAAGAATGAACTCTCCTGCGCCCTGTAAAAAAAGGGGCCTCCCCCCCCCCAAACCGTGAAGCAGTGGAAGTGGAAGAGTTGGAAGTGTGCAACTGCCTAAGACGTCTTTGTATGTTGTAGTATTGCACTGTGGAGTGGAGAAGGTCCACATACTTTTGGCCTTACAAAGTATAACAAGCTGTTCGATATCATTCCCAATCAGTGACGTTGTGATGTTTGAATTCCCCAACGTTGACCCTTGTCAGTTTGTATCCCTCAACAGTAGGGATAAGCTTCGAGTTCGAGTAGAACTCATGTTCGACTCGAACATTGCCTGTTCGTGTGAACTTTAGAACCCTGTTAAAGTCTATGGGACTCGAACGTTTGAAATCTAAAGTGCTAATTTTAAAGGCTAATATGCAAGTTATTGTAATAAAAAGTGTTTGGGGACCTGGGTCCTGCCCCAGGGGACATGTATCAATGCAAAAAAAAGTTTTAAAAACTGCATTTTTTTGGCCAGCAGTGATTTTAATAATTCCTTTAAGTGAAACAATAAAAGTGAAATATTCCTTTAAATTTCGTACTTAGGGGGGGGTGTATAGTATGCCTGTAAAGTAGCGCTTGTTTCCCATGCTTAGAACTGTCCCTGCACAAAGTGTCATTTCTGAAGGAAAAAAAGTCATTTAAAATCACTCGCGGCTATAATGAATTGTCGGCTCCCGGCAATACAGAGAAAAGTCATTCATAAAAAATTAAAAAATGTGTGGGTCCACGGCATTTTGTTCTTAAATTTGGGGTGGAGTGGATATTTGGGGGGAACCCCACATCATTTTTTTTGTTAATGTGACGCAGGGTTCCCCTTAATATCCAAACCAGACCCTAGGTGAGTGATTTTAAATGACTTTTTTCCTTCAGAAATTACATTTTGTGCAGGGACCGTTCTAAGCACAGGAAACAAGCGCTACTTTACAGGCATGCTATACACCCCCCTAGATACGAAATTTAAAGGAATATTTCAATTTTGCATTATTAAAATCACTGCTCCTGAAAAAACAGCCATTTTATAAAACTTTTTTTGCATTGATACATGTCCCCTGGGGCAGGACCCAGGTCTCCAAACACTCCCCTGAGGCAGGACCCGGTGTCCCCAAACACTTTTTAGGACAATAACTTGCATATTAGTCTTTAAAATTAGCACTTTAGATTTCAAACGTTCGAGTCCTATAGACTTTAACAGGGTTCTAAAGTTCACACAAACTTTTGGTCTGTTCGCAGGTTCTGGTGCGAACCGAACCCAGGGGGGTGTTCGGCTCATCCCTACTCAACAGTGACACAATAATACTGGGTATTGAAGAGCAAGACACTGATATTTGGAGTCCCCGACGTGTTATTTTGCTAAACACGCCAGTAATGACAAAGATACAAAGCTGGTATTTTCTGTCTTTATGTAACATCATTGATAATAATTACAACGCATTCAGAATTGATAAAAGTGCTTTTATATTGACACTATCGGGTACAACAAGCTTTGGCAACCCTTCGGCTCTCTAGCAGCTGTGGAACTACCTGAAATGGTCGCATTCTGGAGCACACAGCTCCATAAGAACCCAGCTCCACAGCCTGCGCTAGAACACCCTGGGGGTCCATATACTGTACTTCTTCTTCTTGTTCCACAAATGCTATCGGCTCAAAAAGTTCATCAGTAAATGTGTTCGTAGAGCACTGGTCTAGAATCTTGAGATTCAAACTTGAAAGGTAACTGAGGTATCCTCAGGAGTTCCCCAAACCAGTCTGAGAAATGTAGAAGAGATAAGAGTGCCACAGAATTGGTAGGAGTCAAGTAGACTAGAAAAAGCCAAGGTGTTTTGTGGCCCCAAACAACGACCCCCTTCGTCAGCGCCTGAAATGCTGGCAGTAACCGAGAATAAAACTGGACTTTCTATGCAAGTAGCATAGTAGAGATTAACCACTTAAGACCCGGACCTTTAGGCAGCTAAAGGACCCGGCCAGGTTTTGCGACTCGGCACTGCGTCGCTTTAACAGACAATTGCGCGGTTGTGCGACGTAGGTCCCCAACAAAATTGGCATCCTTTTTCCCCACAAATAGAGCTTTCTTTTGGTGGTATTTGATCACCTCTGCGGTTTTTATTTTTTGCGCTATAAACAAAAACAGAGCAACAATTTAGAAAAAAATGCAATATTTTTAACTTTTTGCTATAATAAATATCACCCAAAAATATATAAAAAAAAATTTTGTTCCTCAGTTTAGGGCGATACGTATTCTTCTACATATTTTTGGTTAAGAAAAATCGCAATAAGCATTTATTGATTGCTTTGCGCACAATTTATAGTGTTTACAAAATAGGGGATAGTTTTATTGCATTTTTATTATTATTTTTTTTTACTACTAATGGCGGTGATCAGCGATTTTTTTTTTTGTGACTGCGACATTATGGCGGACACTTCGGACAATTTTGACACATTTTTGGGACCATTGTCATTTTCACCACAAAAAATGCATTTAAAATGCACTGATTACTGTGAAAATGACAATTGCAGTTTGGGAGTTAACCACAAGGGGGGCACTGAAGGGGTTATGTGTGACCTCATCTGTGTTTACAACTGTAGAGGGGTGTGGCTGTAGGGATCACATGATCGATGATGCCGCCACAGTGAAGAACGGGGAAGGTGTGTTTACACAAGGCTCTCCCCGTTCTTCAGCTCCGGGACCGATCGCGGGACTCCAGTGGTGATCGGGTCCCACGGTCACGGAGCTTCAGACCGGGTTGTGTGCACGCGCGACCCCACGGCTGGTACAGGTACGTTGATGTTCCCAGCTGTGCCATTCTGCTGACGTATATCGGCGTAAAGTGGTCCTTAAGTGGTTAAAAAAAAAACTTGACTTATGATTCGAATCAAGTTTTTTTTTTTGATGGACACCGCGCCGGGCCTGAGGAGCTGTGGGCAGGAGTTTTTAAGCGAGGCCACGGCTTCGGCCTAGTCCGAGATGTCCGGCCTCGTGGACTAGGCCGAAGCCGCGGCCTCGCCTAAAAACTCCTGCCCGCAGCTCCTCAGGACCGGCGCGGTGTCGGCGCCGGTCCTGGTGAAAAAAATAACGATTTGCTGAAATTCTGAATCGATTTGACCTTGCAACTCGATTCACGATTCAAATCGATTTTTTTTCCCCAGCCCTAGTAGAGATTAGGGTTGTCCCGATACCACTTTTTTAAGACCGAGTACAAGTACCGATACTTTTTTTCAAGTAGTCCCCGATACCGATACTTTTCTAAAAAAATAAAATAATAATTTGCAATCGAATGTGGAGGTGTTTCGTCACATTCAGCTACCCATCTCATCTTGCTATGGAAGTGATGGTCCGCCGAGAAATTTCGCACTGCGCATGCGTTCCAAACGATTTGCCACAATACGGAGCAGTGAAACCGTCTGATAATATCAGGGCAACCAGCTCTGATTATCCTGCCATGCTGGGTAGTGCCTCTATAGCTGTCAGCTGCGCCAATACAAGGCAGGGCAACCTGTGTGGTGTTAGGTCCTCCTAAGCTGGGACTTTTATTACCCCTAGATCTCTAAGCTGCCCCACTACAAGCCAGGGCAACCGGCAGTTCTGGACACACTACAAGTCCCAGCATTGGGTTGTACAGGACAACCGGCAGTTCTGGACACACTACAAGTCCCAGCATTGGGTTGTACAGGACAACCGGCAGTTCTGGACACACTACAAGTCCCAGCATTGGGTTGTACAGGACAACCGGCAGTTCTGGACACACTACAAGTCCCAGCATTGGGTTGTACAGGACAACTGGCAGTTCTGGAGACACTACAAGTCCCAGCATTGGGTTGTACAGGACAACCGGCAGTTCTGGACACACTACAAGTCCCAGCATTGGGTTGTACAGGACAACTGGCAGTTCTGGAGACACTACAAGTCCCAGCATTGGGTTGTACAGGACAACCGGCAGTTCTGGACACACTACAAGTCCCAGCATTGGGTTGTACAGGACAACCGGCAGTTCTGGACACACTACAAGTCCCAGCATTGGGTTGTACAGGACAACCGGCAGTTCTGGACACACTACAAGTCCCAGCATTGGGTTGTACAGGACAACCGGCAGTTCTGGACACACTACAAGTCCCAGCATTGGGTTGTACAGGACAACCGGCAGTTCTGGACACACTACAAGTCCCAGCATGGCATGATAATCACTACTGGTTGCCCTGCCTTGTACAGGGAAGTCCAAGTACAGCTGGCATCTTTAGAGAAACTACAAGTCCCAGCATAGTAGGACCAATCACCACGGCTTGCTCTGGATAGGCAGTTCTGTGGACACTACAAGTCCCAGCATTGGGTTGTACAGGACAGCTGGCAGTTCTGGAGACACTACAAGTCCCAGCATGGCATGATAATCACCCCTGGCTGCCTTGCCTTGTACAGGGAAGTCCAAGGACAGCTGGCATTTTTAGAGGCACTACAAGTCTCAGCATAGCAGGATCTATCACCACAGGTTGCTCTGGATAGGCACTACAAGTACCAACAATGCAGAACCTCAGGTTGCTTTGGGTTGTACAGGGACAGCTGGCAGTTCTGGACACACTAGGTAACAAGGGAAGTATTAGTCTTGGAACGCACAGCCCGGTGTTTGTATTGTCTGTACCGTCACTTCCGTGCCATTATCTGACGTTTTCACTGCTCTGTAATGTCGCTAATCGTTTGGAAGGCATTGCGCATGGGCGGTGCGAAATTTCTCTGCGGAACGCCACTTCCATAGCAAGGTGAGATGGGTAGCCGAATGCGACGAGACACCGGCTCCCTGCCAAGCTTACTTCCTTCAGGACTCGCCCGACGCTCCGCCCGCTGACACATTCCAGGTATCGGCTAAGGCATCGGGAGCATTTGTGCGAGTACAAGCACTGGCACAAATGCTCGGTATCGGGACAACCCTAGTAGAGGTCTTGGCTTTTGGGTTCCTGGGGCCCCTAGTAGACAGCACTTGATGTGTTTGAGAGCTGGATTTAAAAAGAGAAAGAAGTAGTTTCTGCTCCTGGTACAGGGATGGACTGGCCATTGGGACTACTGGGAGTTTCCCGGTGGGTCGATGGCTCAGTGGGCCGGCTTCAGTGACAGCGGACCGCCGCGCCCCTCCGGCTCTCCCTCCCTGCAACGTTCACCTCCTCTCCCTGGCTAGTTCACATGAATACAGACATGCTCCTCTGAGAGTCACACTGAGAAGCTCATCATACGATCCGGAAGGACGGCGGCCACACACAGCTGTGACATAAGCTTTCTCGGCACTCGTTCCCCTGGTCTTTCCTTCCCCTGCTCTCCAACCTGCTGTCTGCTGCCGCGGAGAATCTATATGGAGAGCGGGGGAAGGAAAGACCGGGAGAACGAGTGCCGAGGAAGCTTATGTCACAGCTGTGTGTGGCCGCCGTCCTTCCTTCGCCATGGGAGAGACCTGTCAAAGTGGGCAAGTCTGAAGTCCAGGGCCAAATTGTTGTTCCAGTCCAGCCCTGTCCTGGTATTTCAAGCCCTGCTGAAGGAGTGTTGAGTCCACAAAACGTGTTGGATTTTTTTTTTTTTTTCATTTACAAAAAAACAAAAGCAAAAAACTCTGTGGTGCTCCTTTCTACATTTCTTACGATGCCATTAACTTGAACTGGCTTAGCCAGGGCAGATCCTAGGGTCACAGGCACCTGGATGCACAAATATTTCTGGCGCCCCCACATGGGCGTGGTCATTTTTACTACCTCCTCCCCTTTACAAATGTTTCTATGGTAATGACTTAACCACAGAGATACTCCCCCACAAAGTCTTCATTACCCTGGGATCCTTACATGATCTCTTAACAAGAAAAAAAATACAGGAAGAGAAGCAGAGTACTTTATTGGGACCTGGAGGGACACAGAGAGGGCTTCTGTTGGAGCAGTGGTTCTCAACCTTTCTAGTGCTGTGACCCCTTGATAAAATTTCCCAAGTTGTAGGGAACCCTAACAATACCGCCGACGCCGCCCCAGTGTGAAAGCGGTGGAATCAGTGGCCCCGCTAGCAGCCGAATCGCGCAGCAAAAATGGTGGTAAAACGCCACCCCCACCCCAGTGTGAAAGGGGCCTAATAGTAAATTTTTAGGACGTACCACTCTTTCTCTTTTTTTCCACCATCCCTCTCTAGCCACCTTTCTTGTTCTCTTATTCTTTCTCTCCCTTTTTCTTTGTTCCTCCCCCTCTTTTCCTCTCCCTTTTTTTATGTATTCTCTATTTTTATTCCTTCTCTTATTCCTTATTGGGGGTGGGATAAGTGGCAGTGCTGGTGTGGAGTTCTGATCAGCCAACTTAGGTGCTCTTGATCAAGGTCATCTGCTGATCTGAGAACTGTAGTGGGGACTTTTCATGGCAACTATATTTACAGGTAGTGTTGTTCACTGTGTCTCTGACTTTGTGGTGTCTCGCAGCAGCAACACCTATGCCGAAATCGGGAGATAGTCTCCTCCAGCCCGTACCACTGAATGGGTGGCCGCAGGCTCCTTGGACAGCCCTGCTGGGCGGCCGTGAGAAGGCTGGGAGAGCGGTGCAGGCTTCAGGAACAGCCAAGGATTCGGTGACCCCTGGCAAATCGTCATTCGACCCCCAAGGGGGTCCCGACCCCAGGTTGAGAACCACTGTGTTAGAGAGTCTGTTAGATGTTCGGCGCCCCCACCTCTGCAGGCGCCTGGGTGCAATGCACCCTGTGCACCCTGCCTAGGATCGGCCCTGGGCTATAATGGCACAATTCTGCAACCAAAGAAGTTAAAAAAACACATCAAGTTTTCAGATTTCAGTTCCTTGGCAAGATACAACACATTTTTGAGGTCTTGTTGAAAAAAAAAATGTACAAATCACATTTGAATAAATTACTTAGACAACAACAAAATTCAGCCATAGTTGGCGGCAGCAGCAGCAGCATGGCACTGGAGAGTTAATGCAAGACTGATCGACGTGCATTGGAGATCACAGATCTTGTAAGACAAAATACACAATTACAATAAAATAGATAAAAAAAAAAAAATTATATTTCTGGCACAAAGGGGCCAATGGTCCTTTCCAGAGTTCCTGGTATTGAAATATCCAACCTTTTCTGGCTTGATGGGAAAATAAATATACTACTTTCATGAGCCTGGCAGCTTCTTGAGACTCCAATTGACTGGCCATCTTCAGCAGCTGGAGGGTGTTGAGAATCACCGTAAGCGAAGAGTTATGTAAACATTTTTTAAACAAATTACCAAATGTGATCAGCTCTTCGGGAAGTTCGCCCGTTTCCGTTTGGATGTTCAATGCTCCACTGGGCTCACGTTTAAATTTTTTGGACTTGGTGGGAGGCAGTGGTGTTGAGTACATCAGTTGGGCACGAAGACTGTGGTGGCCCAGTCTGACTTAAAGATGGCGCTATACCAACACGGGAACAAATTACAAATGTGATCAGCTCTTCGGAAGTTTGCCCGTTTCCGGTTGGATGTTGAATGCTCCACTGGGCTCACGTTTACATATTTTTACTTGGTGGGAGGCAGTGGTGTTGAGTACATCAGTTGGGCACGAAGACTCTGGTGGCCCAGTCTGACTTAAAGATGGCGCTATACCAACACGGGAACAAATTACAAATGTGATCAGCTCTTCGGAAGTTTGCCCGTTTCCGGTTGGATGGTGAAAGCTCCACTGGACTCACGTTTACATTTTTTGACTTGGTGGGAGGCAGTGGTGTTCAGTACATCAGTTGGGCACAAAGACTGTGGTGGCCCAGTCTGACTTAAAGATGGCGCTATACCAACACGGGAACAAATTACAAATGTGATCAGCTCTTCGGAAGTTTGCCCGTTTCCGGTTGGATGGTGAAAGCTCCACTGGGCTCACGTTTACATTTTTTGACTTGGTGGGAGGCAGTGGTGTTGAGTACATCAGTTGGGCACGAAGACTCTGGTGGCCCAGTCTGACTTAAAGATGGCGCTATACCAACACGGGAACAAATTACAAATGTGATCAGCTCTTCGGAAGTTTGCCCGTTTCCGGTTGGATGGTGAAAGCTCCACTGGACTCACGTTTACATTTTTTGACTTGGTGGGAGGCAGTGGTGTTCAGTACATCAGTTGGGCACAAAGACTGTGGTGGCCCAGTCTGACTTGAAGATGGTGCTATACCAACACGGGAACAAATTACAAATGTGATCAGCTCTTCGGAAGTTTGCCCGTTTCCGGTTGGATGTTGAATGCTCCACTGGGCTCACATTTACATATTTTGACTTGGTGGGAGGCAGTGGTGTTGAGTACATCAGTTGGGCACAAAGACTCTGGTGGCCCAGTCTGACTTAAAGATGGCGCTATACCAACAAGGGAACAAATTACAAATGTGATCGGCTCTTCGGAAGTTTGCCTGTTTCCGGTTGGATGGTGAAAGCTCCACTGGACTCACGTTTACATTTTTTGGACTTGGTGGGAGGCAGTGGTGTTCAGTACATCAGTTGGGCACGAAGACTCTGGTGGCCCAGTCTGACTTAAAGATGGCGCTATACCAACACGGGAACAGTGTGGCATTATCAGGCAGCATTTGATTGGTTTGTTCTTCTGAACTGGTGGGCTGAGAGGACAAGTCCACCTCTCCTGTTTCCGCTCTTCCACTTTCCTCTTCCTCTGGAGGGGTGATAATTTTCTGCGGTCTTGGACGCAGGCTTCTTCACTGCATGCCGATGGCAACCGAAGGAAGAAAGGAGACGATGGCACTTCTCCCTAAAAGACTGGAATTTTGTCTCTCCGAACCTCATCCAGATCATCATCCAATGTGAGCAGAACCTGGCGATAGAACACATAACACAGCTGTTTAAACCGGTCGTGACCAGAGGAGGCTTAGATACCCAAGACAAAGTTAGCATGGGTTGGTTAACTTGACGATCACTCTATGACTACATTCCTTCTAGTGTTAGTGGTTTAAAAGGTAGAAGGTTTTGATTCCCTGCATTAAAGGGGTACTATAGTTTTTTTTTTTTTTAACCACTTAACCCTTTAAGGACCGCCGCATGTACATTTATGTCGGCAGAATGGCACCGACAGGCACATCAACGTATATATACGTTGGTGCCTTGGGGGGGGGATCCGATCGGACCCCCCCTCCGTACATGCGGCGGTCCGCGCGGCTGCAGGAGCGATCCGACAAGAGGGGGCGGCTATTCGTTTTTGTCCGCCCCCTCCGGATCGCTCCCAGCCAATGCGCGCGCCCACCCTGTCACTTCCTCCTCCTGTGTAAACACAGGAAGGAGGAAGCAATGAGATCACAACACAAGTAAGTCCTGCACCAATAGTACACTTACACACAGACACATAAACACATTTCACCCCCGCGATCGCCCCCCCCCCTCCCCCTGTCACAGTGTCACTAAATGCAGTAATCATACATGTATGATTACTGTATTTAGTGTCAGTGTGACAGTCAGTTATTGTTAGGTTCAGGGTAGCCCCCGTACCCCCCCTAATAAAGTTTTAACCCCCTGATCACTGCCCTAGTTAACCCTTTCACTCCCTATTGCCAGCATCACTAAGCGATCATTTTTCTGATCGCTGTATTAGTGTCGCTGTTCCCGCTAGGTAGCTAATTTTTTTTTTATTGCGATTTTTTTTTTACTAAAGACATGTGGCTAAATACATTTTGGCCTAAATGTATGACTAAAATTTAGTTTATTGATTTTTCTTATAACAGAAAGTAAAAAATATTGATTTTTTTTCAAAAATGTCACTCTATTTTTGTATATAGCGCAAAAAATAAAAATCGCAGAGGCGATCAAATACCACCAAAAGAAAGCTCTATTTGTGGGAAGAAAAGGAAGCAAATTTTGTTAAGGTGGTTAAGTGGTTAAGGACCGGACCAATATGCTGCTAAATGACCCAAGGGGTTTTTACAATTCGGCACTGCGTCGTTTTAGCAGACAATTGCGCGGTCGTGCGATGTGGCTCCCAAACAAAATTTGCGTCCTTTTCTTCCCACAAATAGAGCTTTATTTTGGTGGTATTTGATCGCCTCTGCGATTTTTATTTTTTGCGCTATATACAAAAATAGAGCGACATTTTTGAAAAAAAATCTATATTTTTTACTTTTTGTTATAAGAAAAATCAAATAAACTAAATTTTAGTCAAACATTTAGGCCAAAATTTATTTAGCCACATGTCTTTAGTAAAAAAAAAAAATAACAATAAAAAAAAAATAGCTACCTAGCGGGAACAGCGACACTAATACAGCGATCAGAAAAATGATCGCTTAGTGACACTGGCAATAGGGAGTGAAAGGGTTAACTAGGGCAGTGATCAAGGGGTTAAAACTTTATTAGGGGGGGTACGGGGGCTACCCTGGACCTAACACTAACTGCCTGTCACACTGACACTAAATTAAGTGATCATACATATATGATCACTGCATTCAGTGACACTGTGACAGGGGGAGGGGTGATCGCAAGGGGTTAAGTGTGCCTGCGTGTCCTGGTGTCAGTGTACTGTTGGGCACGTTACTATGTGATGTGATCTCTCCTCAGTGGTGGTTGAAAAAAACGCTGAGAGGAGAGATCACATCACTTCCTCCTCCTGTGTTTACACAGGAGGAGGAAGTGACACACAGGCGAGCGCGCGCATTGGCGGGGGCGGACAAAAACGAACCGCCGCCCCCTCAGCACGGTTCGCTCCTACAGCCACTGGGACCATGGCATGTACCGGGGGGGGTCCCGATCAGACCCCCGACCCACGTCAAGGCAGCCACGTACAGGTACGTTGATGTGCCTGTCCGTGCCATTCTGCCGACGTAAATGTACAAACGGCGGTCCTTAAGTGGTTAAATAACAAACATGTAATACTTACCTCCGCTGTGCAGCTTGTTTTGCACAGGGTGGCCCCCGATCCAGGCACCTGGATCCGAGGGAAAACGCCACTCCTGAACACTTGAAGTTGGAGATAGCGGGTCTATTGTGACCCTAACGGGGATTTAAGGGCATTGGATTTGGGTAGGACGCATCCTGGTATTACTACCAGGGCTTTTCTTCAGCGGGAACATGGGGGGAACGCAGTTCCGGCACCTCCAGAACTAAATACATGTAGTGGCAAGGGGTGCTGAAGGATCTATTGATGCTGGTGCTGGGGAATCTGTTGTTGCTGGAGGGAACCTATTTGCTGACAATGGGGGGGATCTATTGTTGCTGGGTTGGTCTTCTGTTGTTCATGGGGGATCTATTGTTGCTGGATGAGTCTTATGTTGCTGGGAGGGATTTACTGTTGAAGAAGGGGGTCTGTGTTGCTGGCTGCTGGAGGGTCTATTAATGCTGGCTACTGGGGAATCTATTGGTGCTGGAGGGACTTAGATTTGCAGGGGGGGGGGGGTATTGTTGCTGTGGAGGTCTGTTGTTGCCAGTGGGGGTTGTATTGTTGCTGGGGTTGGTATTATGTTGCAGGGGGTCATTAATTGCTGGAGGGATCTACTGTTGAGGGAAGGGTCTAATATTGCTGGCTGCTAGAGGGTCTATTGATGCTGGCTGTTGGGAGTGTATTATCACTGGGGTGTCCATTATAATAAAATGATACTTGGTTCTGTAAAAGGGGTGGTACTGGGAGGTGGGTAGGAGGCTGTACCAAGAAACAGTGCTTGAAGGTGAGTAGGGGGCGGAGTCAAGGGGTGACTCAGAAATGAGGAGTTCCTGCACCAATTCTCTGAGGGAAAAAAGCCCCGATTACTACACTAGAAGGTCCTGGGCCCATCTACTCCTCTTCTCCCTGGGCTGGAATAACGCTCAGATGCGACCCTAATCCCATACATTTCTGCAGTCAGAAAAAATCCGTATCCATGAAATTATTTGGTTTGTGTAAAAAAGAACCACGATTATACCACTCTTCATCTGTGACCCCTGATGACGGTCTATTACCAGAAACGCGTCGGACATTTGTGAATCATCAATATAGGAGAGTTCTTGTTTTTGTCACACCTTGTGGCATATGTGCTGTTTTGTTGTTTTGTATATGTATACTTGTTTTATATATGCACACTGTGTGCTTGTTGCGTGTTTTATTACAATGTGCAATTATGTGTACTTATTCCTATTAAAATTATTTTATACTCTACAACATTGTTTGGCCTTTAACCACTTGACCACTGGGCACTTAAACCCCCTTCCTGACCAGACCAATTTTCAGCTTTCGGTGCTCTCACAATTTGAATGACAATTACTCAGTCATACAACATTGTACCCATTTGAAATTTTTGTCCTTTTTTTCCACACAAATAGAGCTTTCTTTTGGTGGTATTTGATCACTTCTGGGTTTTTTATTTTTTGCGCTATAAAAGAAAAACGACTGAAAATTCTGTAAAAAAATAAAAACAACAACTTGTTTCTGTCATATTAGCAGGTTATTTCTCACACACAGCATATGCATACCACAAATTACACCCCAAAACACATTCTGCTATTCCTCCCGAGTATGGCGATACCCCATGTGTGGGACTTTTACACAGCGTGGCCACATACAGAGGCCCAACATGCAGGGAGCACCATCAGGCGTTCTGGAGCACCCAGACCAATTCTGACATTTCTCTCCTACATGGAAAAATCATCATTTATTTGCTAGAAAATTACATAGAACCCCAAAACATTATATATGCTTTTTTAGCAAAGACCCTAGAGAATACAATGGCGGCCCTTACAACTTTTTATCTCGCACGGTATTTTCGCAGAAATTTATTGAACGCGTGTTTTTAAAAAAAACTGTTTTGTGCTTAAAACAAAACAAAACAGTAAAGTTAGCCCAATTTTTTTTCATAATGTGAAAGATGAAGTTACGCCGAGTAAATAGATACCCAACATGTCACACTTCAAAATTGCGCACACTCGTGGAATGGCGCCAAACTTCGCTACTTAAAAATCCCCATAGGCGGTATTGCAGAGTATCGCGCAGGGTATTGCAGAGTATTGGGGTATTGCAAAGTATCATGCAGGGTATTGGGGTATTGTCGAGTATTGGGGTATTGCCGAGTATTGCCGAGTACTGGGGTATTGCCGAGTACTGGGGTATTGTTGAGTACTGGGGTATTGCCGAGTACTGGGGTATTGCCGAGTACTGGGGTATTGTTGAGTACTGGGGTATTGCCGAGTACTGGGGTATTGCCGAGTACTGGGGTATTGTTGAGTACTGGGGTATTGCCGAGTACTGGGGTATTGCCGAGTATTGGGGTATTGTTGAGTATTGGGGTATTGCCGAGTATTGGGGTATTGCCGAGTATTGGGGTATTGCCGAGTATTGGGGTATTGCCGAGTATTGGGGTATTGTTGAGTACTGGGGTATTGTTGAGTACTGGGGTATTGCCGAGTATTGGGGTATTGTTGAGTACTGGGGTATTGCTGAGTACTGGGGTATTGCTGAGTATTGGGGTATTGTTGGGTATTGTTGGGTACTGGGGGGATTGTTGGGTACTGGGGGGATTGCTGGGTACTGGGGATTGCAGAGCTGGGATGGATTGAGGGATGGCTGGATCTGTGACTGCATTTGTCACAGATCCAGCCACAGCTCAGCTGCTGACACCCCGCTCCCCCCCCCCTCTCCTCGCACACTGTACAGAGAGGAGAGCGAGGAGAGGGAGGAACCGGCGTCATCAAATGATGCCGGTTTGTTTACAAGTGATCGCGCCGTCATACGACGGCGCGATCACGTGGTAAACAGCCGCGATCATCGGCAATTTACCGTGATCCGTGATGCGCCGGATCTTCTAGACCCGGCGAGCATGGACACTTTCGCGAGCGCGTCTCAGGGGACGCGCAATCGCGAAAGTGAAGGACGACGTCCCAGGGACGTCGTGTCAAGATAACCCCGCCGCGCCGTAGCAGTAAAATGCTTATGGCGCGTTGGGAAAGTGGTTAAAGTCCCACCTAGGGGGAGATACTCTCTTTTTGTCCGATCCTCATCTTCTGGGGTTCCTCTGCGGCTGTCTCAGCTCCTCCTCGCAACAGCTAACCCCCCTCTGGGAAGTGCTTTCCCAAGGGGGTTACCTTGCGGGCGCGCGTCCCCGAGTTCTGTATAGCCGCTAAATACAGAACCTATGATTAAACACTAAGTATAGTGTGAAATGCGTCAGCTCTGCCGGTGTGCTGTGACATGTAGTGCTGTTTTTCTATTTGGATTTTACAATAAAGGCAATTTTTATTCAGAGTGCGGCTGTCCAGAAGAATTTGTTCTTTTGTTTTGCAATCTCACATGCATTGCCTGCACCTGTGGTTCTGGGAGAAGCAATTATTTTAAAGGATTTCCACACCTGAGCGGTATCTCTCTCTTCTGCCAACTACAGGACTTGGTCCCGCCCCCTGGACCTCCCATTATTGGAGTTGATTGACAGCAGCGCGAGCCAATGGCTGCGCTGATATCAATCTATCCAATGAAGAGCCGAGAAGTCTGGGATAAGAAGCCAGCGCGCTTACGACGTGGGACTTTCGAGGGCTCAGGTAAGTAAAACGGCAGGGGGTTGTGCTGGGGGGCTTGTAAGCGTCAGATTTTTTTTCACCTTAATGCATAGGATGCAGAGTGGTCAGAGAGAAGAGAAGAGAAGAGAGAATGTGATCGGGTAGGTTAGTGTAGGGGTTAGGTAAGTCAGTGTAGGGGTCAGGTAGGTCAGTGTAGGGGACAGTGAAATGGTCAGGTAGGTTACATGGGCAGGCCAAAAGTGGTAAAGTCGGGGGCGGCAAAATTGTGTTTTGCCTAAGGTGTCAACAATCCTTGCACCAGCCCTGTGTGATGTCATCCAGTGGTCTGGCAGCAGGTAGTTCTGTTGTGGACCGGTATGCCCAACCGGCAGCGTGGGTAAGAGTTCTGGCCATTATTGGCGCTCTGCACTGTGCACATAGATCTGCTGTTGGTGGCGCTTACTCACCAGGAATGAGAAGAACATGGCAGTGGCTGAGAGGAAGTGCCAGATATCATGGTCATCGAAGAAATGCATGATAATACACTCCCGATTCTTCTCCCGGGACTGCGCTGGGGTCTCCTGCAACAAAACACAATGCAGACAATGAATACCAAAACACCAAAAGTAATTCAGGAACCGCTAACATCCGCTCTGCCTGAAATGAAACTACAGGAGGGGTGATCAGGGGACTGGTCACAAAGCACACAAAACGTAGGGAGGAGGTGACAGAAGTGATTTTCTGTTTGTAAGACATCCCCAACTAAAAAAAAATCAAACATTGAAACAAAGTTATCCCTTTCCCTACACGTTTCACTACAAATTGCTGCTTCATCAGGGAACAGAAAGTGCACATGCATAATGGTGTTTTCACCATGTTAATATAGTAATGACCTGCAGGGTGCGCTGCTCTGTACACAGGATGTGAGTTAGCTGTAGAACTCCCCCTCCAGAGGCCAGAATAGATAGAAGTTTTAGGAGTTTTGGCCATGTGACGTCACTCATGACTGGGAAAAGGTCCTTCAGCACCTAAGGCAAAAAGGCCAAAGTGCGCCCCCCACCATGGGCACCAATTCCTGCTGAAGCACCCAAGGCAGCCACCTCTTCTACCTACCCCTCGGCCCAGTCCTGATGTCACTGGCCAAAGAAATGAACAGTGCGGTGCTCTGGATGAGATGCCAAACGGACATTTTGGATTTCATTATTTAGTGGACGTTACCTCCCAACTGCTCAGGGTCTGGAAGAAGAAGTACAAAGCTGCTGCCCAGACTCCAGCGGTGGCGATGATGCAGAAAAGCGGTAGTGGGCGAATCCTCTCTGCACTGCGTAGCTGTGAAAGAAGAAGATGTGGGTGCTACATATTACATTGTATGGAAAGCATAACACTTCTAACAGTCTCCTGTTACTCCTCTTTGCCACTAGAGGCCCTCATACATGAAAGAGCTAGTTAGTGTACTCTATGGTTGTTCTTAACATAATATGCAATATTCTCTGATTGGTTGACACTGCTGCCCCTCCCTCTCCCAGTCTGAGTGCTGTCCTATAAGGGCGTGCAGCCAATGCTGTGTTGCTATTAAACACCGACTCCAATATACAGTGGAACCTTGGATTGCGAGTAACGCAGTTAACCAGCATTTCACAATACGAGCACTGTATTTGAAAAAATCCTAACTCGGTTCGCGAGTGTTGTCTGGCAAAACGAGCAGGATTCAGGCCAATGCGGTGTGCAGTACCATGTTTGGCCTGAGGTATGGGTGCGCCGGAGCCGATTGGCACCGTTTGGAAATGCTCAGAAAGACACATAAATACTCAGTTCCCGAGCCTTTCCGAGGTTTGCCAAGGTCTGCCGAGCTGTCCGCAGGCCATTCCAGCCGTTTCCGAAGTTCTCCGGCGCCCCCCCCCCACACCTCTGGCCACATGCGGTATGGCATGCCATTGAAGTCAATGCGGAAACAAATTATTTTCGTTTCCATTGACGTCAATGGGAAAACTCGCTTTGATATGCGAGTACTTTGGATTACGAGCATTCTCCTGGAACGGATTATGCTCGTAATCCGAGGGTCCACTGTATAAGAAGAAGGGGTGGGGACGAGGGACAAGGGACAGTGGCTAGAGCTGATCCTCTAAAATTCCCTCCCCCCCAGAGAATATAACTTTTTTCTAGAGAACTTTTTTCTAGAGAACCAAAAAGGATCTGGACAGGTAGGAGGATGCTGAGCTGAGAGTTACCTTCATGATGATGTAGAAGGCCAGATAGAGCAGCAAGTTACAGATGAAAATGCCCAGCAGGTAGGAGGCAAAATCCGGAGGACGAAAGACCAGTCCGAAGATGGCGCTGAGAGGGAAGAAGGAAAAAGGTCAAGGGTCATTATCAGGGAGAATAATTAACAAAGACTGTTGGTGATTCAGGTACCAACAATGTATTTTATTCACATCAGTTGTGTTGATATAGTTCCGAAAAAGTCCCAACTTCATTGGTAGTTTGATTCTGTCTTGGTACTTACAAAAACCAGTTGACGATGTTCCCGACAATAAGGAGAATCATACGATCCTGAGAATAGACATAGAAGAAACAATGAGATAGTGATTCGGGGATCTGGTGATCAGTAATCCGTCTCTCATGTACTTCACATAGATTAGATAGCTGATATAAATGACAGCAGAATAAGAAGAAATAAGGTCTATGGTCTACGTCTTAAAGCGGATGTCCGCTCAAAAAAAATAATATTAAAAGCCAGCAGCTACAAATACTGCAGCTGCTGACTTTTAATATTAGGACACTTACCTGTCCTGGATTCCAGCGCCGTCCGCAGCAGAGGATGAGCGATCGCTCGTCACTCTGCTGCCCCCCCCCCCGCCATCCACGGTGAGGGAACCAGGAAGTGAAGCGCTCCGGCTTCACTTACCGGTTCCCTACAGCGCATGCGCGAGTCGCGTTGCGCCCGCCGATTGACTTCCCGCTACGTGTTGGGAGCCGAGTGTTCCCAGCACACAACGGGGAGGTGACGAAATGCCCGCATTCTGCCCGAGAATGCTGGGCCGGAAGTGGGTGCAAATACCTGTCTTTAGACAGGTATCTGCACCCCCCTCCCCCTTGAAAGGTGTCAAATGTGGGGGGGAGGGTTCCGATCAGCGCAAGTTCCACTTTAGGGTGGAGCTCCGCTTTAAAGTGGTTGTAAACCTAGTTACATCACTTGTACCTATAGGTAAGCCTATAATAAGGCTTACCTGTAGGTACTGTAAATATCTCCTAAACCTGCACAGTTTAGGAGATATTTACCATATACGCTTGCGCCAACATCATTGGCGCATGCGCTGTGAAGAAAAGGCCCTCTGTGATGTTTCTTCACTAGCAAGAGGCCATGACTGATGGCTCTCGCGTGCCTGCACGGGAGTGATCTCACGTGACTCCAGACAGTCACAGAGCCGGAGGAAGAGGGGTGAAGATGGATGCTGTAACAGTCACCACCGTTTACGATCTTCCACCAACCCAAGACAGCTTATCCGACACTCCGACAAACCAGCAGACACGAGCCATTCCATTTCCCAGAATAACGAGACTCACAAGCTCTGTTCTCTCTGGTTCAAACAAATTAATACTTTTAATGGTACACTCTCAGTCTTATATACAGTTTTAGACACCAAGTGAACAATGAATCAACTCCACCCATCACCTTACACAAGGACTTCAATACACACTCTCTTAGACAATGACATTCAGATGAGTTAATTATTAGTCATTCCCCAGACTTTTCAGCACCAGTCTGAGTGAGATAATCAACATGAACTAATTACTACACCTGAGAAGTCAGACTGCCAACACATATCTATCATTAATAGTATTTTCACACCATACAGTGTCATTAGCATACACAATGAAAGATCTTAGGAGCATCTCAACAGTCCATGTTACACACTGAATGAATCACCCTCTATTGACCTGTTGTGGTCAGAATCAACCAACAACTTGTAATATCTCAGATATATCCTGCAATACATGAACCATCATCAATGTCCCATCTCATGTAATCAGAGATATCAGTTCTCACTCATCCCATGACCAAAAGAAGCTCCCGTTACAGATGCATTATGCTTTTACTCAGCAGGGTTTACTTCCTCTTTAAAGTAGACCTCTCAGTAACTTCACGAGTCTACACAAATAAACTCTTAACGTCACAATATACAGTACCAGGAATTCAGAATTTGTATCATTATAAAGCCATCTGTGAGCTCCAGTCAGGCCCCGTACACACGACCGAGTTAAGCTCGCTGGGAGACATATTCTGCTGAGAAAACCGGTCGTGTGTACACTTTCGACGAGCAAACCGCCGGGAAGCTCGTCGAGCCAAAATAGAGAGCATGTTCTCCATTTCCTCGTTGTTCAATGAGGAAATTTGGCTCGACGAGCTTTTCGACCGCTCATCGGGAACCTCGACGGGCGGAACGATGAGTTTCGCCCGTCGAGTTGCTCGGACGTTTGTACGGGGCCTCAGTGTTTCATCAATCTGTTGCAGCAAGGCAGAAGCATTTCCTTAGTCTCTGGAAGAAGATACCCCTTTAAATGCTGTTTCACAATGAAATTGGGAATCACACAGGAGCAATCTTGGCCCCACCGTGTCTTGAAACAACCTTCATATGAAGTGAAAAAAGATGGACGTTACCTACCATGTACATAGGGCGGCTGCACTGCTGCATACAGTCTGTATAGAGGATCTGAAAGATGCGTCGGAAAATCCCAAAGTCTGTGGATAAAGGATGTAGATGATGGATAATAAACACACCATTGGAAGAAGCTGAAGACCCAGACTTAATATACACAGCCATTGTTATTCTCAATGTAGGAGAAAATCTATTACACTATATGGTCCAATGCTTGTGGACAACTGGCCATCACACCTCTATGGAAACAAAAAGCAGCGCTTCTACCTCCTTAATTAAGCATCCATGGCTGATTGGCCAGTGCTCACGCCAGAAAATTAGATTGCCGGCATTACAGTCAAGTGCAGCAAAACATCAGCTTTATGAAGACATCGGTGTATACAGCACAAACAGTTGACGCGTTGACTGTTGCCAGTGATCTTCCGTTCTTCAGACCACGTTGAGTCTGTTGGACAACCCATTTAAAAACCATAGACACTGATATGGAGTTGCCCCACTTGTGACTATAAGAGCTTCCAAATTTCTGGGAAGGCTTTCCAGTGTCCTCCATAGAGCCCTGACCCTACTGAACACATTGGGCATAAACTGGAAAGCCATTTTGTGTGACTGTGGGGGGATTGCCCCATTTGTGAGGTCAAGTACTGGCGTTGGATAAGGAGGACAAAACCAGAAAAAATTCCCAGCCTGCCATCTGCCTCTATCCTGGCCTGGACATGACTACTTTCTTGCCTGCCATCTGCTTTGACTCCTGCCTGGACCTAATTAATCTTTCACCTGCCACCTACTCTGTTGCCTGCCACATCCCCTGCCTCTACCCCAGCCTGGACCTGACTACTCTCTTGCCTTCCACCTGCCTTAACCTTTGCCTGGACATAATTATTCTCTAGCCTGCTTTGACTTGACTACTCCCTTGCCTGCCATCTGCTTCTATCCCGGCCTGGATCTGAGTCACCTGCCTTGGCCCCTGCCTTGACTTGACTACTCCCTTGCCTTCCATCTGCTTCTTTCCCGGCCTGAATCTGACTACTCTCTTGCCTGCCACCTGCCTTGGCCTCTGCCTGGACCTAACACTCTTGCCTGCCTCATCCCCTGCCTTGACATGAATACCCTCTTGCCTGCCACTTACCTCTACCCCAGTCTGGACCTGACTACATTCTTGCCTGCCTCATCCCCTGCCTGGACATGAATACTCTCTTGCCTGCCACTTACCTTTACCCCAGGCTGGACCCGACTACTCTCTTGCCTAGCACCTGCCGTTTCAACCCCTACCTGGAACTGACTAGTCGACTGCCATGTGCCAAGACTTCTGTCTGATCCAACCAATCTCTTGTCTGTAGCCCTGTGAAAAATCTCTACGTCCTAGCCATTGCAATAAATTAAAGCTACAGGCCAGGGACCCTCAGGCTGTGGAGGAATAGACTAGATGATGTTGGGCCCCTTACACAGCTTCATGGGCCCCCTGGAGCAGAAAACCGGGGGGGGGGGGAATGCTGCCACCTGAAATTGAGAAGCGGGGGGCCTTTACAAAAAAAAGAAGAAATAAAGAAAAATATATATATAAAATAAATTATAAAAAAAGGGGGTAGGCATCAGGGGCCCTGGGGACCTCTGAGCCCTTTCATAAAAAGAAAAAAGAAACCTCTGGGCCTTTTAATTAAAAAAAAAAAATATATATGGCAACCCCCTCTAATATATATATATATATATATATATATATATATATATATATATATATATATATATATATATATATAAAATATAAACATTTATAAAAAAAATACATAAAAAAAAGGGGGGTTGCCATCCGGGGCCCTGGGGACCTCTGAGCTCTTTAATAAAAAAAAAATATATATATATATATAAAATGTAAATGTTTTTTATAAAAAAAGGGGGGGGGGTTGCCATCCGGGGGCCCTGGGGACCACTGGGCCCCTAAGAATTTTTTTTATATATATATATATATATTAGAGGGGGTTGCCATTCGGGCCCCTTACAGGTGTACTGCCTGTACCCCCCAGATGGGGGCCCTGTGGACATCCTCCAGCCATGAAATAAAGCAGGCTATACCCAATATGCTGCAGCTTCTAATGCACATTGTGAGAAGACTGCAGTGTGCAGTGAAAGCAGGGTGAGCCATTAGTCCAGGAGAGGAGCCTGTATAAACTGTGCAAGACTAAAGGGAAGACCGAATTTCAGATTTAATTAAAGGGGTCCCATATTAGGATTTTTTTTCTTTATAGACAGATTACCTAATTATGTTGTCTTTAACACTTTAAGTGATTTTGGTGATTCTAACCCATTATAAAAAGGTCCAGATCCTAGGTTTTGAAGGAAGATTCACTATATACAGTGGAACCTCGATTTACGAGTAACGCGGTTAACAAACATTTTGAAAGACGAGCAACTTTAAAAAAAAAAAATCTGACTCGGTTTGCGAGTGTTGTCTCGCAAAATGAGCAGAATTCCAGCTAATGGGGTGTGCAGTTTCGCATTTGGCCTGAGGTGGTGGTGGGGGGATCGTCAGAGCCGAGCGAAGCCGATCTGAGCCGTTCGGTAATACTCCGTTCCCGAGGTGTTTCTGAGCCTTTCCGAGGTCAGCCGAGCTGTCCCCGGGCCTTTCTGAGTGTTTCCGAGGCTCTCTGCCGCCCCCCCCCACCTCTGGCCACATGCGGTATTGCATGCCATTGAAGTCAATGCGTTACAAATTATTTTAGTTTCCATTAACTTCTATAGGAAAACTTATGCGAGAACTTTCGATTACAAGTATTCTCCTGGAACGCATTATGCTCGTAATCCGAGGTTCCACTGTATTACTATATATTTTTGGGGTATTTTATTCAATAACTTTAGCTGTATAGACTGGTGTTTGAGAAGTAGAAGGGGGTTTTATAATTAATAGTCAGTCTGTTGTATACAATGTATCACCACCCTGTGCAACGAGAGCTGCGCCCCCCTCCCTTCAGCAAATTGTACCGCCCAGGGCACCCATCCCTTCCGCCCCTGCCTTGTACCGGCCCTGAACGAGAGTGATACACTTACTCCAGAGATCTACTATGTATCTGTCTATCTCTACGGCATTTATAATGTATTATGATACAGGATTCGATACACATACAAAGGAGGGGGACATTACCTGCATTAGATACATCTGATAGAGACAGCGAAGGAAAGAGAAAGAAAACAGTGAGAGACCAACCCGTCCCATACAGACATTAGGATACAGCCCCCCAACCCCCCCAATACACAAGACTTAGATCAGTGTATATAGCACACACACAGAAGAGCATAATATCACAAAATTCCCAAAGTCAACCAAAAGTCAATAAAGGACCAGCCCACCCAAAAATGATATTTTCGTCTTTGGTGAAGCCTGGTGGGCTCAGTCAGTCCCTGGATTCTTAGGTGACCTGGATTCTCCAAGACTGAGATCTACCTGACAAAGTTCCTGGCTCTGTTTCTGTGTACCTGAGATGTTTGGGTGTCCCCCCCCCTCTCTGTGTCCAATCAGCTTTAACCCGGGATGGTGGAAACACCTCAAGTTGGGTACAGCAGGTGTACAGACCCAGGAGCTCAGGATAGGCATTGTGGGAGCCCCTCATAATGGGCACAACAGGTGTAAAGATCCAGGAACTCAGCAAGGGATGGTGGGGACCCCTCATAATGGGCACAGCGGGTGTATAGACCCGGGAACTCAGCACAGGGATGGTGGGGACCCCTCATCATGGGCACAGTAGGTGTACAGACCTGGGAACTCAGCACAGGGATGGTGGGGACCCCTCATAATGGACACAGTAGGTGTACAGACATGGGAACTCAGCAGAGAAATAGTGGGAACCTCTCATAATGGGAACAGCAAGAGTACAGACCTAGGAACTCCGCACAGGGATGGTGGGAACCCCTCATAATGGGGATAACAGGTGTACAGACCTGGGAACTCAGCACAGGGATGGTGGGAACCCCTCATAATGGGCACAGCGGGTGTACAGACCCAGGTACTCAGCACAGGGATGGTGGGAACCCCTCATAATGGGCACAGCGGGTGTACAGACCCAGGTACTCAGCACAGGGATGGTGGAAACTCCTCATAATGGGAACAGCAGGTGTACAGACCCGGGAACTCAGCACAGGGATGGTGGAAACTCCTCATAATGAACACATCAGGTGTGCAGAGTTGAAACTTCAGCACATGGATCTTACTAATAGAGTCCCGAAGAGATAGAGAGACTGTCAGGGCACATATCTCTCCAGCATCCCCCAAACATCATTTTTGGGTTGACTAACTCTTTAAAATTCAGATAAGTTCTGTACAGTATAATGACACAGCGAGTAAGAGGTACACATAGGAAACTGTCAGGAGGACAGATTTATGTCTCACCAATCTTGAATCGCCCCATGTAGTAGATGTGTGTGCTGAGCGTCAGTGTCCCCACTACATGGATGATGGAGAAGATCACCCAGAACCACCAATGGTCCTTCCCGAAGACCTGAGGAGCAGAGAGAGGAGAGATGACCCGTGATCATAAAAAGTGACCCGATGGCTAAAATATACCCAGAAAATGCTCGTTATTGGGAAGTAATCATACACAGGACATGTTTCATCCGTTTGATTTGTACATAGCAATCATACATACCACTCCAAGGACTGCCAGGAAGATGACGAGCGCGAAGGACGCATAGGCTGCATAGGCGCTGGCGTTGATGTCGGGGTGCCGGGTCTGGTACAGTTTCAGCATGCAAAGCCCCGCAATCATATACATGAAGGACGTGTCTGGGGAGAACAGAGAAACACCAGAAGTTACTACAACTGTTCAGCAATATCTTATTTAGTCTCTATCTAATTACAGCTCAATTGATCTTTCAGGTTAAATACATTCCAGGAACATTAAAACAAAAGGTGCGCAAAGTCTTACAGTTGGTTCCAGTGGTGACGCTATCGACGGACCTCCACCCAGGTGACCCCCCCGCCAGAGGGGTGAAGCCAGGGGCAACAGATAAGGCAGTGGATCCCCCTGCGATGCTATCGGCTTTCTCCCTCTGGCTGCTCTGCAGAGGGACCGGTTGTACATACTCCAAATCAAAGGCGACACAAGGTGGATGCTTGGAGGTGTTATAGAAACCCCGCAAATATTGCTAACACCCCCATCTTTGCGGACACGGGACTTCCTATGTGTCCGAGACTTACTCCGCCCTCCTCTTGTAACCCTTCAGCTCCCAAGCTGTGTGCTATTCCCCAAATACTGAGCACCCCGCCCTCCGCCTGTCCAGCCCAGAGAGAGCTAGGAAGCCGGGACAGCCAATGGGAGGTGATCAGCGGCTGTGCGGAGGGAGCTGGTGCTGGATACAAACAGCAGAGAGTGAGTCTAGGAGCGAGCGAGAGAGACTGTGGGCGAGTATGAGGACAGTGCTCATTACTGTATGTTGGCTGAGCCCATTTGCTGTGTTTCCTCTGCCCTGATGTAAAGGGTAACTCTTTAGACTCTGATGTAAGCAGGGGGGGGGGGGGGGCTCTGGTAACCAGAGACCACCTTACACCAGAGTTCCCCTTTACACCAGAGTCTCCAGCATTGCCCCTTACATCATGGTCCACAGTGTTCCCCTTTACATCAGAGTTCCCCTTTATATCATGGTCTGAAGCACTCCCCTTTATACTGTAAGGGAGAACCCTGAAGAGTCTGATATAAAGGGGAACTCTGTGGACTCTGATGTAAGGGGGCACGCCAGCCGGATTCTGATAAAAGGGGGCACCCTGTTGGATTCTGATAAAAGGGGGGCACCCTGTTGGATTCTGTTAAAAGGGGTGTACTCTGCTGCATTCTGATAAAAGGGGTCACTGTGCTGTAAGGTGGAACTCTGATGTAAGGGGGCATTTTCTGGCCTCTGATGTAAGGGGGGCGTTTTCCGGCCTCTGATGTAAGGGGGCGTTTTCCGGACTCTGATGTAAGGGGGCGTTTTCCGGACTCTGATGTAAGGGTGGAGAGTTTTCCGGCCTCTGATGTAAGGGCGGAGAGTTTTCTGGACTCTGATGTAAGGGCGGAGAGTTTTCTGGACTCTGATGTAAGGGCGGAGAGTTTTCCGGATTCTGATGTAAGGGTGTGCATTTTCCGGCCTCTGATGTAAGGGGGCGTTTTCCAGACTCTGATGTAAGGGGGGGTTTTCCAGACTCTGATGTAAGGGTGTAGAGTTTTCCGGACTCTGATGTAAGGGCGGAGAGTTTTCCAGCCTCTAATGTAAGGGCGGAGACTTTTCCAGCCTCTGATGTAAGGGCGGAGAGTTTTCCGGTCTCTGATGTACAGGGGTGTTTTCCGGCCTCTGATGTAAGGGGGTGTTTTCCGGCCTCTGATGTAAGGGGGTATTTTCCGGCCTCTGATGTTAGGGGGCGTTTTCCGGCCTCTGATGTTAGGGGGCGTTTTCCGGCCTCTGATGTTAGGGGGCGTTTTCCGGCCTCTGATGTTAGGGGGCGTTTTCCGGCCTCTGATGTTAGGGGGCGTTTTCCGGCCTCTGATGTTAGGGGGCGTTTTCCGGCCTCTGATGTTAGGGGGGCGTTTTCCAGCCTCTGATGTTAAGGGGGCGTTTTCCGGCCTCTGATGTTAGGGGGCGTTTTCCGGCCTCTGATGTTAGGGGGCGTTTTCCGGCCTCTGATGTTAGGGGGGCGTTTTCCGGCCTCTGATGTAAGGGTGTGCATTTTCCGGCCTCTGATGTAAGGGGGCGTTTTCCGGACTCTGATGTAAGGGCGGAGAGTTTTCCGGTCTCTAATGTAAGGGCGGAGACTTTTCCAGCCTCTAATGTAAGGGGGGAGAGTTTTCCGGACTCTGATGTAAGGGCGGAGAGTTTTACGGAACTCTGATGTAAGGGTGGAGAGTTTTCCGGACTCTGATGTAAGGGTGGAGAGTTTTCCGGACTCTGATGTAAGGGCGGAGAGTTTTCCGGCCTCTAATGTAAAGGCGGAGACTTTTCCAGCCTCTGATGTAAGGGCGGAGAGTTTTCCAGCCTCTGATGTAAGGGCGGAGAGTTTTCCGGTCTCTGATGTACGGGGGCGTTTTCCGGCCTCTGATGTAAGGGGGCGTTTTCCGGCCTCTGATGTAAGGGGGCGTTTTCCGGCCTCTGATGTAAGGGGGCGTTTTCCGGCCTCTGATGTTAGAGGGCGTTTTCCGGCCTCTGATGTAAGGGGGCGTTTTCCAGCCTCTGATGTTAGGGGGCGTTTTCCGGCCTCTGATGTAAGGGGGCGTTTTCCGGCCTCTGATGTTAGGGGGCGTTTTCCGGCCTCTGATGTTAGGGGGCGTTTTCCGGCCTCTGATGTTAGGGGGCGTTTTCTGGCCTCTGATGTTAGGGGGCGTTTTCCGGCCTCTGATGTAAGGGGGTGTTTCCCGGCCTTTAATGTGAGGGCGGAGCGCTTTCCCGCCTCTGATGTAAGGGCAGAGCGTTTTCCGGCCTCTGATGTAAGGGGGCGTTTTCTGGCCTCTGATGTAAGGGGGCGTTTTCCGGCCTCTGATGTAAGGGGGCGTTTTCCGGCCTTTAATGTAAGGGCGGAGCGCTTTCCCGCCTCTGATGTAAGGGCAGAGCGTTTTCCCTCCTCTGATGTAAGGGGGCATTTTCCGGCCTTTAATGTAGGGGCAGAGCGTTTTCCTGCCTCTGATGTAAGGGGGCGTTTTCCGGCCTTTAATGCAAGGGCGGAGCGTTTTCCCGCCTCTGATGTAAGGGCGGAGAGTTTTCCCGCCTCTGATGTAAGGGCAGAGCGTTTTCCGGCCTCTGATGTAAGGGGGCGTTTTCTGGCCTCTGATGTAAGGGGGCGTTTTCCGGCCTCTGATGTAAGGGGGCGTTTTCCGGCCTTTAATGTAAGGGCGGAGCGCTTTCCCGCCTCTGATGTAAGGGCAGAGCGTTTTCCCTCCTCTGATGTAAGGGGGCGTTTTCCGGCCTTTAATGTAGGGGCAGAGCGTTTTCCTGCCTCTGATGTAAGGGGGCGTTTTCCGGCCTTTAATGCAAGGGCGGAGCGTTTTCCCGCCTCTGATGTAAGAGCAGAGAGTTTCCGGACTCTGATGTAAGGGCGGAGCGTTTTCCCGCCTCTGATGTAAGGGGGCGTTTTCCTTTAGAAAGCAGTAACCTCCTTAGTAGAAAAGCCTGTCCCCTGCCAGCATGTGTGGCAGTAATGGTCTCTCTGCAGAGGTCCAATACACCCCCTCCTCTGAATTGGAGCTAAAGCTAGACTACTTAGCAGGGAGCATGAGCTTTGCAGGAGCAAAAAACTCTAGCTTGGACTCTGCAGGGGATGTCTTAGACCTCTTTAGAGAGACCACTGCTTCCACACAGATAATACAAACGTATCGTTTATTGTGAGTTCTTCCCCAGAGGGTGAATCTGCCCACCGACAGCAATAAAAACTTGACCAGAATTGTAACCGATCCATTTGCCAAAAAAGCCTGAACATACAAAAAGGGTGAGTCAGTGATGGCGGCTCTTACCGAACTGGAAGTTGGAATAGTTGGGGCAGACGTGGTAACAAGCGCTGAGTACCCCCTCCATGGTCAGAGCGATGCCCATAGTGTAGAACAGACCGAAATGCTTGGGGATGCCGTATTCCTGGAAAGGGAAAAATTATCAGCAAATACATCTGATATCATGCAGAGAATCTGAAGGACCACTTTAGAGGTGCAGAGCTGGCCATAATTGGCCATTTACATTTACATGATGCTGGCTGCTGGGAGGGTATTTTTTTATTCTGACTCGGTTTGCAAGTGTTGTCTCGCAAAACGAGCACAATTCAAGCTGACACTCGGGAACGGATCGCCCCAGCGGAATCATGCGGAAATATTCGGAAATACTCTGTTCCCGAGTGTTTCTAAAATCAGCCGAGCTGTTACCGAGTATTTTCGCAGTGTAAAGTTGTTCAAAACAAAATGTAAAAATCTGTATCCGAGAACAGGCGTATGGGGAGTATTTTACACGCCAGTGTAAGGTGCAAATGTATTTATTAGGTGACAAGGGTTGCCTGTGCTCAGCAACAAAGGATGCTAGGTGACAGGAACTGTCTGTGTCCTGGCAACCAAGGACTCTAGGTGGCAGGGGCTGCTTGCATCCTAGCTACCAAGGACACTTAAGAGGCAAGGACCACCTGCATCCTGGTACCCAAAGACACTATGTGACAGGAGTTTTCTGTGTCCTAGCAATGAAGGATGCTAGGTAGCAGAAGTTGCCTTAGTCCTAGCAACCAAGGACACTAAAAAGCAAGGGCTGTGCGCATCCTAGCAACCAAGAACTCTAATCGACAGGAGTTGCCTGTGTCCTAGCAACCAAGGATTCTAGTCAGCAAGGGTTGTCTGTTGCCTAGCTACCAAGGACACTAAAGAGGCAAGGGACACCTGCATCCTAGCAACCAAAGATACTAAGAGACAGGACAGGAGTTGCCTGTGTCCTAGCAATGAAGGATGCTAGGTAGCAGAATCTGCCTTAGTCTTAGCAACCAATGACACTAAAAGGCAAGGGACGCCTGCATCCTAGCAACCAAAGTTACTAAGACAGGAGCTGCCTGTGTACTAGCAATGACGTACTAGGTAGCAGAAGCTGCCTTAGTCCTAGCAACCAAGGACACTAAGAGGCAAGGATCACCTGCATCCTAGCAACCAAAGACACTAAGTGACAGGAGTTGTCTGGGTCCTAGCAATGAAGGATGCTAGGTAGCAGAAGCTGCCTTAGTCTTATCAAACAAGGACACTAAGAGGCAAGGGACACCTGCATCCTAGCAACCAAAGATACTAAGAGACGCGACAGGAGCTGCCTGTGTCCTAGCAACCAAAGATTCTAGTAAGCAGGGGTTGTCTGTGTCCTAGCTACCAAGGACACTGAAGAGGGACACCTGCATCCTAGCAACCAAAGATACTTAGAGATGCCACAGGAGTTGCCCGTTTCCTAGCAACCAAGGATGCTAGGTGGCAGGGGCTGCCTACTTTCTAATAACTAAGGACACCAAGTGGCGGGGGCTGCCTGCATTCTAGCACCCAAGGATGCTAGACAGCAGGGCCTATCAATAGTGTTACAGGTTCCACAGGCTAAACATTGTTTATGTTACATGTCGGCCCTGGACAGCGGCAGCAGGCAGTAGGGTACATTTGCACTGTACGCATGTAAAGCGGGTGCCTCTTGTCTCTCTGCTTCGGCCCCCGGGTTTAGCAATCTCAGGAATGAATGGGCAAGGACACAAAGAGGTGTGAGAGGACGCCCAAAACTCCCAGGTGGACAGGAGTTGGGAATTATGGCCGGGGGATCTCACTGTTGGACAGAGGCGGCTCTTTAGTTAGGCAAATTAGGCGGTCGCCTAAGGCCTTGTGCTCGCAGGGGCCTCGCGGCCGCCTAATTTGCCTGACTGAGGAAGGGGAGAGCCCAGCATCGGGAAGAATGAAGACTAATCTCCTCATGCAAGGACTCTGCACTAAAAAAGTAATACTTTTTCCCATTATGGGCATGAGTGGGGCCTCGTGCCTAAGTTTTGCTTAAGGCCTCACAAAGCCTAGAGCCGCCTCTGCTGTTGGAGCATCCAGGACATAGAAGCCAGACACAGCTCATCAGGCTCCACCCATAACAGAAATGCCACTTTTGAGCAGACCGGTCCTTGACAGGACGGTGCTGTGGAACTTACCAGGGCATAGACGTCTTTGGCCTCCAGCAAGCTAAGGTGAAGGAGATCTCTGCGCAGGACGATCAGGAGGAAGAGGAATCCCAGCATGACGTGGCCCATGTTACTCAGAATGTTGTTAAATGAGCTGAAATAAAAATATATATATAAAGTTTGAGGCAATAAATATGAATAAAAAGTAGGGAAGGGCCCCTCCGCCACCACCACAAGGTGACTGACCTGAGCAATCCAAGTGGGTGGGCACACAGGAAGTTGTAGTAGCAGATGTCTTGGTTTCCGGTCACATTTACCACCTGGGAGAAAAAAAACACAATGCCCCCGTTATAATGGTTCACCCGCTGTGCCAGGAGCGGGGGAAGGGTACACATCCCAGGAACTATGGAAGGCTTTTATCGGTGACTGAAGCACACTAGAGAGATTTCTCCCCACCTTCCACCTGGAGAACACCAAACCCTAATGAATTCCATAAATATATTGATGTGAAAATGGGAGTTGCCCTGGGTGTCCCCAGAACAGGAAGTGAGAGCAAATCACTAACCAATGGGGGCAAAGACATTGGGCCAGATTGAGAAAGAGTTACGACGGCGTATCAGTAGATACGCCGTCGTAACTCCGAATCTGCGCCGCCGTATCTTTAAGCGTATTCTCAAAGTGAGATACGCTTAAATGTTGCTAAGACACGACCGGCGTAAGTCTCCTACGCCGTCGTATCTTAGCTGCCTATTTACGCTGGCCGCTAGGGGCGTGTACGCTGATTTACGCCTACATTATGTAAATCAGCGATATACGCCTATTCACAAACGTACGCACGCCCGTCGCAGTACAGATACGCCGTTTACGTAGGCCGTTTTTCAGGCGTAAAGATAAAGCACCAAAAAGATGGCGCAGCCAACGTTAAGTATGGACGTCGGAACAGCCGTCGAATTTCACGTCGTTTGTGTAAGTCGATTCAGAATAGGGCTGGGCGTAGGTTACGTTCACGTCGAAAGCATTGACTATTTGCGACGTGATTTGGAGCATGCGCACTAGGATACGTCCACGGACGGCGCATGTGCCGTTCGTTAAAAGCGTCAATTACGCGGGGGTCACAATTCATTAGCATACAACACGCCCACACCAGCCTACTTTGAATTACGCGGGCTTACGCCGGCCCATTTACGCTACGCCGCCGTAACTTAGGGAGCAAGTGCTTTGTGAATACAGCACTTGCCTCTCTAATTTACGGCAGCGTGGCATATCTGAGATACGCTACGCCCGCACAAAATTACGCCAGTGTACCTGAGGGGTTGTAAAGGAAATTTTATTTTTTCATAATAAGCATCCTTTACCTGCAGACATTCCTCTTTTCACTTCCTCATTGTTCGTTTTTGCTCAGAAGTTGCTCTATTTCTTCTCTGTTCTGTTCACTTCCTGCTTGTCTGATTGTTACTCACCACCGTGAAGGGAGGCTTTACTGCGGTGGTCAGTGACGTGCTCGCCCCCTCCTGGGAACTACATCTGTGCGGCAGGACGCTCTCTACGTGTTAGGCCGCGTACACGATGGGACATGTCCGCTGCAAACACACCATCGGACGAAAATCCCCTCAGGCTGAGGACGCGGTGACGTGGCGGTGAAGTTGACGCCGCCACGTCACCACTCCAGGAAGTAAAATACTTCCACGCATGCGTCGAATCCATTCGACGCATGCGCAGAGATTTCTGTCCGCTGGTTAGTGTACTAACCAGCGGACATATGCGACGGACATGTCTCCGGCGGACAAATTTCAAAGCATGCTTTGAAATTTGTCTGCTGGGAAAACATGTCCGCTAGCCCGTACACACGATCCGAGATGTCTGCTGAAATGGTCCTTCGGACCAGTTTCAGCAGACAAATTCGATCGTGTGTACGCGGCCTTAGAGATTCCAGGAGGTGTGAATTACTGGGAGTGCCGCAATGCATACTGGGAAATGTAGTTCTTACATGAACGAGCGCCGCAAACCAGGAAGTGAATGAGAAAACAGAAACTAGAACGCCGAAGGTGATATAGAAGAAGGAATTTAATAGGTATTTACTCGTTTGTTAACAGAATCATTACACTCTTCTGTCTGTCTGTCTGTCTACCTTGCAGACATTCATTTTAGGCAAAAAAAAAAATATCCTTTACAACTCCTTTAATAAAAGCCTGCCTGAAGTCCTAACCCTTCTAAACTCTATGCAGAACTATATAGAAGTTTCAATGGTATCAGTTTGCTTAAGTATTCTTTCAACAGACACATACCGTTTGGTAGGTGATGACCAGCTGGACGACGGGCAGTGCGTAGAACACAGCGATGGTGATTATGTTCCTGTAGAAGAGAGATATCACAGGGTGAGACAGGTATATGATCCTCATAGAGGAAAACGCACCGTGACATGTTATGTTAGGGGTGTCCCGGGACTGAACACCAGGTAGGCACTGAGCGCCAACTAGGCTACCTTGTGGCTGCACCATCCAACAACAAATACTAAGCACCAACTAGGCCACATTTTGGCTGCGCCTCCCAACACCTGGTAGGCAACTAGGCAGCCTTGAGTTTGCACCACCCAACACCATGTAAGCACTAAGTGCCACCTAGGCTACCTTGTAGCTGCACTGTCCAACAAGTACTAAGCACCAGCTGGGCCACCTTTTGGCTGTGCCGCCCAACACCAGGTAGGCACTAAGTGCCAACTAGGCAGCCTTTTGGCTGCACCGCTCAACACCAGGTAAGCACTAAGCGCTGACTAGACCACCTTGTGGCTGCACCGCCCAACACCAGGTAGGCCCTAAGTGCCACCTAGTGGCTGCACCATCCAACAACAAGTACTAAGCACCAACTAGGCCACCTTCTGGCTGCGCCGCCCAACACCAGGTAGGCACTAAGCACCCACTAGGCAGCCTTGTGGTTGCACCGCCCAACACCAGGTAAGAACTAAGCGCCAACTAGGCCACCTTGTAGCTGCACCATCCAACAACAAGTACTAAGTACCAACTAGGCCGCCTTGTGGTTGCACCGCCCAACACCAGGTAGGCACTAAGTGCTGACTAGACCACCTTGTGGCTGCACCGCCCAACACCAGGTAAGCACTAAGCGCTGACTAGACCACCTTGTGGTTTCACCACCCAGCACCAGGTAGGCACTAAGCGCCAACTAGACCACCTTGCGTTTGCACCACCCAACACCAGGTAAGTACTAAGCGCAAACTAGGCCACCTTGTGGCTGCACCGCCCATCACCAGGTAAACACTAAGTGCCGTCTAGGCCCCCTTGTGGCTGTACCATCCAACAACAACTACTAAGTACCAACTAGGCCGCCTTGTGGTTGCACCGCCCAACACCAGGTAAGCACTAAGCGCCAACTAGGCCACCTTGTGGCTGCACCATCCAACAACAAGTTAGTACTAAGCACCAATTAGGCCGCCTTGTGGCTGCACTGCCCAACACCAGGTAAGTACTTAGCAACTACTTAGCACTACTAGGTTGGCTTGTAGCTGCACCGCCAGTTCTCTGGTCTTTGCTGGTAGAGCCTTAGGATCCCATAGATCGGGCGTTGGGTAATATGCAGCTTTCTCTTTTTTCTGGCTTCATGCCAGGACTCTGCGTTCTTCAATTGCTCACACCTGTTGGAGATAATTGTGATTGATAATCTGGAAGTCGTTTAATACCTACCAGAAGTAAATCTTGTATTTCTTACTGATGGTTCGGCGGTCTTTAACGGCGAGGTCAGACACGTACAGGAAAGTCTGGAACAAGGATGAGGACTATTTAGACTGATAATCATCACAACAATGGCAGACTGGTGGCTTAAGGCGTCCAATACAAGATGCTTGCTGTGTTTATCATACATACCTTGGCATGGATTACGTTTTTATCGCTCTCCATTTCTGGGATGCCATCAAAATCGCTCTCTTCATCCGCAGAGCTGTCGGAATATGCTCGGGGGCGGGGGATGGGCGGAGCAGATTTTCCCGGCCTCCTGCGGGACTCATCTACGGTGTTGGAGGGAAGAGTAGAGGGGTTAAAAGGGAAGGTGGGGAGAGAGAGATAGGAATAGAGGGAGAGGACAAGAGGAACAGAGAGAGAGAGAGAGTGAAATAATGGGGGAGAGGAGGAGAGAGCAAGAGGTAGAGAGAAGAAAAGAGGTAAAGACCGTGACAAAAAAATAAAGAGAGAGAGAAATAGGACAGAGAGAGAGAATGGGGGAGAGAGGGAGAGTGTGGAATAAGGGAAAAAAAGAGAGAGAAAACACGGGAGAGAGAGAATAGGGGAGAAGGAGTATGTGAAGGAGAGAAGAAATAGGGGGGCAGAGAGAAAGAGAACGGGGGGCAAGGAGCGAGAGTGTGGGAAGAAAAGAAAAGGAAGTGGGAGGGAGAGAGAGAGAGAGAGAATGGGGAAGATTGAGAGAAATAGAGGATGGGGAAGAGGGAAATAGTGCATGGTAAGGGAGGGAAGAGAGAGAGAGAGAGAGAGAGAGAGAAGGAGATAATGGGGGATAGGAAAAGAGTGTGTAGGAAAAGTGAAAAGAGAGAGAGAGAGACTAGGGGAAAGGGAAAGAGAGAGAATGAAAGAAAGAATGAGAGGCTAGAGAGAGTGCGGGAAAGAGGTGAGAGAATGGAGCACAGGGAATGGGCACATGGTAAGTGAGGGAAGAGAGAGAATGGGGGAGACAGAGGAAGAGAAAGAAAGAGGAGGGAAGAGGGGAGAGAGAGAAATTGAAAGAAGGAATAGGGGGAAGAGAGAGAGAATGTAAGAAAAGTGAAGAGAGAGAAGGAAAGAAAGAATGAGGGGGGAGAGAAAAGGGGGAATGATAGAAAAAGAGACAGAATGGGGTACAGGGAATGAGCAAATGGTAAGGGAGGGAAGAGAGAGAATGGGGAGACAGACGGAGAGAATGCGAGAAAGAGAAGGAAAGGGGAGGGCAGAGAGAGAGAGATTTAAAGGAATGAGGGGGGGGGAGTGAGTGAGAGAGATAGAGATTTAAAGAATGAATGGGGGAGAGAAAGGGGTGAGAAAGAAAGATAATAGGGAGACAACAGAATGCAGGAAGAAGGGAGAGAGACAGAAAGAGAAAGAAGGAATGGGGAGAAAGAAAGAAAGAAAGAAAGAAAGAAAAAAAGAAAGAAAGAAAGAAAGAAAAAGAAAGAGAAAAAAACAAAACAAAAAAAACAAAGAAAAAAAAAAGAATGGGGGGAGGAGAGAGAAAAGAAGGCAATGATGATGAAAAAATAAGAAAGATGCAGAGGAAATGAGAGAGGGAATGAAAGAGGAACAGAGAGAGGGTTTGAGAGAATGGGAAGTGGGAAGAAGAGAGAGATAAAATGGCGGGAGGGGGGGGTCAGAAAGGAAAGGGTTTATAGAGAGACGGGTAAGAGAAAGACATAAAAAAGAGTGGGGAAAGGAGGGGGGGGGCAAAGAGAATAAGGGAAATAGGGAAGACAGAGAGAATGGGAGGGGGAGGGAGATACATTATGTAGGGTAGGGAAGAAAAAGGGAGTGGAAAGGGGTGGGGGCAGAGAGGAATAATGGGAAAGAGGAAGAAAGGAAAAAGAGAAAGAAAGAGAGAGGGAAGAGGAAGAGAGAAACAAAGATAGGGGGGTGATGGGAAGAGGGAGGAAAAGAGGGAAGAGGGAGAATTCAAATGTGGGAGGGGGAGGGGGACAGAGAGAGATTTGGGAGACACACAGATGGGGAGGGGGGAGAGGGACAGAGAGATAGGGGGAGAGACAAAGATGGGGAGGGGGAGAGACACAGATGGGGAGAGGGGGAGAGACACAGATGGGGAGAGGGGAAAGAGACAGAGAGAGAGGGGGAGAGTATGAAGGGGGAGAAGGAAATAAGAGTGGTCAGCAGAGGGGTCGGGTACACATAGCGACATAGGAAGAGACAGACAGAAGGGGAAGGAGAGCAATAAATGACAATGAAGTGTATTTAGTATTAGTGAAGCTGGTGACAAGACTTTTCTTACAATGAGACTTGTCTTACCTATAGCCCCATAGCTGCTGCCCTCTGGGGTGCTGGTAGTGATGGGGTGAGAGGCCGCCACCGTTCCTTCACCTGCAAGCACAATGTATCCTGTTAATGTCCATGAAATCGGCCATCACACTTGTGAGAACCATCTACATTATAAGGCAACTTTCACCCCTTTATAAGAACTGTGATCAGAGACATGCCAAGGATTAGTATGGGGAATAGAAGTGCCAGTAATCTGCTACAGGCAGGAAATAGCTTTAAAAAATAGCAACAAATACAAACCAGAAATAAAGAATACAGCAAACGTATGTAAAGAAAAACAGGTCTGTAGTACCACTCTTGACCATCAGGTGGCAACAAGATCCCTTCTACTGCCCATAAATAACCACTTGCATTATAAGGCAACCTTCACTCATAAGAATTCTAGATGCAGCGTTTCGTGTCGGCAATCAGCGGAAATCATTCTGCATTCATCTCTATGACTACAAATCGCTGAAAGAGAGCAGTTTGTACCATAGAGCAGCGATCCAATGCTGTAGCACTAGTTTAACCCACGTATGTCAAACACAAGGCCCGCGGGTGGAATTCAGCCCACCAGGCCTTGTCATGTGGCCCAGTTTTGCAGCCATAACATGGCGGAGCTCTACTCCATCAAATTCCAGCTCACACTTTCCGCTCCCCACCTTCTGTGTTTACAAGGCACAGCTTTACTCTCAGCAGCTCCCGGATCTAACAGATCCCCCCACACACACTCATGGCGGGGCACAGCCTGGACAGATCTCTAGAATCTGAGTGAGAGAACGATTTGGGTGGAGGGGGGTTGCACACTGTGCATAATGCACCCATAAAACCCTGCACTCTGTACGTAGCATACCCCTGAACTCTGCACTCTGTACATATCACACTCCTGAACTCTACACTCTGTACATATCACACCCCTTAACTCTGCACTCTGTACATATCCCCTGAACTGTGCACTTAACGTAACGCACTCCTGAACTGTGCATTCTGTACTTAACGCACTCCTGAACTCTGCACGTAACCCACTTCTAAACGCTGCACTCTGTACGTAACGCACTTCTGAACGCTGCACTCTGTACCTAGCTCACTCCTGAACTCTGCACTCTGTACGTAACCCACTCCTGAACTCTGCATTCTGTACCTAGCTCACTTCTGTAAACAGGAATAAGCGGGCCTGTAATCTATTATAGCTTTCAAAAATAGAAACAAAGTCAAATTAGAAAAAAATAATACAGCAGAAGAGCGCAAAGAAAAACCGGGTATCTGCTCAACACCCCTCCCCCCCATGAAAGGTGCCAAATGTGGCACCGGAGGGGGGGGAGGTATCAGAAAAGTGGAAGTTCCACCTTTGGGTGGAACTGCGCATACATTTTTTTTTTACAACAGAATCAGTTTAATATTACACAGAAATCAGGAGTACCTTCATCCGGACTGGCCGCCAAGTCGTGCCCCTTCGACTGCACCCTGTAAGAAAGGGAAATATAAAATGGTATAGTAATATAAAATGGTATACACAATATCAAATATTATAGAAATAAAAGATGATATACAAGATATAAAATAGCATATAAATATAAAATGGTATACAAGATATAAAATAGTATAAAAATAAAAAGGTATATGAGATTGTAACGGGAGTCACTTTTGGGCACAGTCTGAGCCAGAAAATAATGGACATGTAGAATATGTCTTGGACTGCAGCCCACATGTCTGTCTGTTGTGATGTAAATTAATCTAGGATGACTTCTAAGGATCTTTCATTGTGGCTTGTGCTAATTGACCCTGTATTGTGTGAAGGTCTATTGATGATAAATGAGTATTGTGAGTTAACAGACAGCCTAAAGGTCAGGTCTTTGAAATATCAAAATGCTTATTCATGGCACTGATCCAGTGCGAAACGTGTCGGCTGTTCCTTGTTTCCACTGCTGTGACCCTATTTTTGTACATGCTGTCTATTGAATAAAAGACCACCCATCAGGTTTTGGAGTGTGGCTATCCATTTTTCTTTGTCTTCATTTTGCTCAGTGCACCGCCAGCACCCTCGGTATCCTGCACCACCTGTAACCATTTAGTGATCCCACCTGGAGCGGTGACTCCTTTCTCTCTATCGTCTTTGAAATATCAGCTGTAGTTAATTAGCTCATGTAAATTAGGTCAGAGCCGGAGTCAGAATAGCTACTAAAAGATGTGTATTGGGGCTCGTTAGGAACCATTGTGTGATGTTGTGGGTGGAGTTGGGCCATTGTTAATTTGGTTAATGCAGTATTCTTTTTGTGTATATAAGAGCCTGCTTTCTCAATAAAGATTGTCTTTACTGTTGGACCTCAAAGAGGTGTGTGTCTTGTTAATGGGGGGAATTTGTATGGGTCGTGTTCGCCGGATTGTGGAGTATCAATAGCTGCCTTGTGTGCGGGAATGGAATATCCTAAACTGCTTTAACCCCTGTCCCATTTGGAGTTCAGTTACAGAGATATAAAGTAGTATATAGAAATATAAATTGGTATACAAGATATAAAATAGTAGAGAAATAAAAAATGGTATTTAAAGCGTATCTCCACCCTAAAGTGAAGATCCGCTGATCGGAACCCTCCCCCCCTCCGGTGTCACATTTGACACCTTTCAGGGAGGAGAGGGTGCAGATACCTGTCTAAAGACAGGTGTCTGCACCCACTTCCGGCTCCAGTCTCGGGCAAAAGACAGGTTTTTTCCGTTGTGTGCTGGGAACTCTCTGCTCCCAGCACACAGCGGGAGCCAATCGGCGGGCGCAGCTCGACTCGCGCATGCGCCGTAGGGAACCGGGCAGTGAAGCCGCAGAGCTTCACTTCCTGGTTCCCTCACCGTGGATGGAGGGGGGAGCAGCAGAGAGACGAGCGAACGCTCGTCCTCTGCTGCGGACACCGCTGAACTCCAGGACAGGTAAGTGTCCTTATATTAAAAGTCAGCAGCTGCAGTATTTGTAGCTGCTGGCTTTTAAAAAAAAATGTATTGGGCCATCCGCTTTAAGGTATAAAATAGTATAGAGAAAAAAAAATGGTATATAAGGCGCCGTACACACGGCCGAGGTTCTCGCTGAAAACCAGTGAGAACCTCGCTGGAATGCACATTCCAGCGAGGACCTCGGCCGTGTGTACGGTCTCGGCGAGCTTCCCGTCGGGAAGCCCGTCGAGCCGAAATAGAGAGCACGCTCTCTATTTCCTCGACGGCCCGCCTGGAAGAATGGCTGGTTGCCATTCCCGACGGGCGGGTCGCCGAATTCGACGGCCGGGAGAGAACCTCGACGGGCGGAACGATGTGTTCTGCCCGTCGAGGTTCTCTGCCGTGTGTATGCGGCCTAAGAGTAGTATAGAAGTAAAAGATGGTATACGTGATATAAAATATTATAGTAATAAAAGATGATATACAAGATATAAAATAGTATAGAAATATAACATGGTATACAAAATATAAAATATTATAGAAATATTATAGAAATAAAAGATGATATACAAGATATGAAATAGTATGGAAATATTAATTGGTGTACAAGATATAAAATAGTATAGAGATAGAAAAAATAAATGGTATATAAGATATAAAGTAGTATAGAAGTAAAAAATTGTATACATGATATAAAATAGTATAGAAATAAAAATAAAAAATGGTATACAAGATATAAAATATTCTAGAAATAAAAGATGATATACAAGATATAAAATAGTATAGAAACATAAATTGGTATACAAGATATAAATTGGATATAAATAAAAAAATGGTATATAAGGTATAATAAAATAGTATAGAGATAAGAAAAATGGTATACAAGAAATAAAGTAGTATAGAAGAAAAAAATTGTATACATGATATAAAATAGTATAGAGATAAAAGATGCTATATAAGATATAAAATAGTATAGATATAAAATCATATACAAGATATAAAATAGTATATAAAAAACAAAGTACACCAAGTCCTTTCACAATGTAGTCATTCATCAGGGACTTCAAAAGAGCCCTGGATAACACCAGCCTGGGTCAGTAAACCATATACATATTATGGGGAGTATAATTGAAGAGCGATATGTCCTGCAAAATGGTATGTACATTCTAATCTGTGTGAATGAGGGAAAAGTTGAATACTACTAGTCTATTTTCTCTCTATGTTCTTCATTCATACAGAATTAGAATAAATTAGGAAAATACCACTTTATGGCCACTAGATGGAGCTGACGATTTTAGCAAATACTATAGGGGCTCCATCCAATGACCTGATTCACGCTTTCAGGTTGGGCTCACACCATTGCCGCATGCGGCTCACAGCAGGAGTCCGTTGCATCCTGGTTCACTGTTTCAGGTCTGATTTCAGCCCGGATTTTGTGCTGAATTCGAACCTGAAAACGGACTAAAAGACACACTGCGTTTTTGGGCAAAACGCACCAGCCCCGCTGCAAAGATATTTGAACCAGCTACATAGAGAGCCAGTCAAAATCTTCTGCTGTTACGAATTGGATGCGTATCCAATTCGCAATGGGGGGAACCCGGCCTCAACGTGGGGAGAGGAAATAGCGGGTGACTGGACTTTCCTGAATGAAAACCTCCTACAATGATAGAAATGTGTTCACTTGATAAAAGTTCTCTGTCCTGCTCCTTCGAATTTTCTCTGCAGTGGAAAACGAATGCTGATCTGACCCGCTAATGATTACAAAATGGAACAAATGTTCCTAAAATTTTAATTTTCAAGCAGAATTTTACTAGAGACGATTATGGAGAAGACGGAATGACGTACCTGAAGTGGTGGATGAAGAAGACCAGGAAAGCTCCGAGATAGAAGATGAAGAAGAAGAGGAGGCACAGCAGTGTGGCATGAAGATACACCGAGCCTGAGGAGGAAATAAGGAGAACGTTTCCTCACCTCACTAACTTTCAGAATTGTCATCATTACTACAATCATCTATAAGAGAACACTGATAGCCCAACACCTGATCTCTGCTTCATGATGAGGAAGATCGCAACAATGTATCAATGTATGTCATCGATATATCTCTAGCAGAACACTGATAACTCGACACCTGATCTCTTCTTCATGATCAGGAAGATCGCAACAATGTATGTCATCTATATATCTCTAGCAGAACACTGATAACGAGACCTGATCTCCGCTTCATGATGAGGAAGATCGCAACAATGTATGTCATCTATATATCTCTAGCAGAACACTGATAACGCGACCTGATCTCCGCTTCATGATGAGGAAGATCGCAACAATGTATGTCATCTATATATCTCTAGCAGAACACTGATAACGAGACCTGATCTCCGCTTCATGATGAGGAAGATCGCAACAACGTATGTCATCTATATATCTCTAGCAGAACACTGATAACTAGGGATGAGCTCCGCGTTCGATTCGAACGTATGTTCGACTCGAACATTCTCTGTTCGTACGTTCGACGTAAATTCGAACAAAACTGGTCGTTCGCGCCAAATTCGAGTGACGCGCAACGGCCCATAATTCACTGCGGCAATGCGCGCTGATGATTGGCTAAACATGCACTATGACCCGCATGCTTGGCCAATCACAGCGCGCAAAAAACGGAGAGCCATAATTGGCCAAAGCCAGGGTGGTGTTGGCCAATTATGGCTCAGGGCTTTAGCACATGCCCCACACTATAAAAGGCCGCCTGCTGGGCAGGCTTGTGTAGTGTGTTCCAGCGCTGAACTAAGATCAGTCAGAGAGAGACAGAGATCTTTTTTTATAGCTAGATAGAGCAGGCAGGCTAGTCAGTTTAGCTTAATTTACAGTGTGTAGAGGATATATATACACATCCCTAGGAGTTGTACACTGTATAGCTTAGATCAGTTCTTTCTAATTTACTGGCAGGAAGGTGATTGTGCTATTTAAAGATGTTATCACAGGTATAGACACCCAGCAGGTACAATATTTAAAGGAATTTTTTATTTTTTTTAAATTTAAGCATCATTAAAATCACTGCTCCTGGAGCAGTGATTTTAATGATGCTTAAATTAAAATTAAAATAAAAATTCCTTTAAATATTGTGCCTGCTGGGTGTCTATAGTTTGCCTGTGAAAACGTCTTTGAGAACCCGGGTCTTGCCCCAGGGAACATGTATCAATGGAAAAAAAAGTTTTAAAAACTGTAGTTTTTTCAGGAGTCCTGCTCCATTGATACATGTTCCCTGGGACAAGACCCGGGTTCTCAAAGACGTTTTCCAACAATAACTTGCATATTGGGCTTTAAAATGAGCACTTTTGAATTCGAACGTTCGAGTCCCATAGACTTCAATGGGGTTCTAAATGTTTACGCGAACGGTCGGTCTGTTCGACGGTTCTGGTGCGAACCGAAACGCGGGGGTGTTCGGCTCATCCCTACTGATAACCCGACACCTGATCTGTGTTTCATGATGAGGAAGATCGCAACAATGTATGTCATCGATATATCTCTAGCAGAACACTGATAACCGCTTCGTGATGAGGAAGATCACAACAATGTATCAATGTATGTCATCGATATATCTCTAACAGAACACTGATAACAAGACCTGATCTCTGCTTCATGATGAGGAAGAACGCAACAATGTATCAATGTCATATATTTATATACAGTTGTGCTCATAAGTTTACATACCCCAGCAGAATTTATGATTTCTTGGCCATTTTTCAGAGAATATGAACGATAACACAAAAACTTTTCTCTCACTCATGGTTAGTGTTTTCCAGAAGCCATTTATTATCAATCATCTGTGTTAACACTTTTTTATATCATAATGACAACAGAAACTACTCAAATGACACTCAAAAGTTTACATACCCTGGTGATTTTAGCCTGATGACATGCACACCAGGTGACACAAAGGGGTTAGAATGGCTATTAAAGGTCACCATCCTCACCTGTGATCTGTTTGCTTGTAATTAGTGTGTGTGTATAAAAGGGTCAAGGAGTTTCTGGACTCCTGACAGACCCTTGCATCTTTCATCCAGTGCTGCACTGACGTTTCTGGATTCTGAGGCATGGGGAAAGCAAAAGAATTGTCAAAGGATCTGCAGGAAAAGATAGCTGAACTGTATAAAACAGGGAAGGGATATCAAAAGATATCCAAGGAATTGAGATTGCCAATCAGCAGTGAGTGAGTGAAAAACTTATAGAGCACAACACTTGCGAACTGAATTGCCTCTGGGCGCTGTTACCATTCCTTCGGTAAGGAAATCCTTTACCTCAGAAGAGATGAGTTTTAATCATCCTCCTGAAGGCTAAATGGTCAAACTCTTTTCAAGAAGTGGAAAATGAGGGAATCTGGTGAAACCAAACCACGGTCAGGTAGACCAACTAAAATTTCAGCCACAACTGCCAGGAAAATTGTTCGGGATGCCAAGAAAAACCCATAAACAACTTCAGGGAAAATACAAGATTCTCTGAAAACATGGGTTGTGGCTGTACAAGATGCACAATAAGGAGGCACTTGAAGAAAGATGGGCTGCATGGTTAAGTCTCCAGGAGAAAGTCATTACTACGCAAATGCCACAAAGTATCCCGCTTACAACACGCCGAACAGCACAGAGACAAGTCTCAAACCTTCTGCCACAAAGTCATTCGGAGTGATGAGACCAAAATTTAGCTTTTTGGCCACAACCATAAACTCTACATTTGGAGAGGAGACAAGAAGGCCTATGATGAAAGGTCCACCATCTCTACTGTGAAACACGGAGGTGGATCGCTGATTTGGGAATGTGTGAGCTACAAAGGCGCAGGAAATTTGGTCAAAATTGATGGCAAGATGAATGCAGAATGTTATCAAAAAATACCGGAGGAACATTTCATTCATCGACCAGGAAGCTGCGCATGGGCCGTACTTGGACATTCCAACATGACAATCATCCAAAACACAAGGCCAAGTCCACCTGTCATTGCTACAGCAGAATAAAGTGAAGGTTCTGGAGTGGCCACCTCAGTCTCCTGACCTCAATATCATTAAGCTACTCCGGGGAGATGCCAAACGTGCCGTTCACGCGAGGCAGCCCAAGAATTTACAGGAACTGGAGGCTTTTTACCAAGAGGAATGGGGAGCTTCACCATCTGAGAAGATAAAGAGCCTCATCCATAAATACCACAAAGGACTTCAAGCCGTCATTGATGTTATAGAGGGCAATACACGGTATTAAGAACTGGGGTATGTAAACTTTTGATCAGGGTGATTTGGGTACTTTCTGTTGCCATTATGATATAAAAAGAAGTAAACACAGCTGATTGATAATAAATGGCTTCAGCCAAACACTAACCATGAGTGACAGAAATTTTTTTGTGTTCTCATTCATATTCTCTGAGAAATGGCCAAGAAATCATAAATTCTGCCTGGGTATGTAAACTTATGAGCACCACTGTGTTTAGCAGAACACTGATGACCAGGATGTGATCTGCGCTTTATGATGAGGAAGGACGCAACAATGTATCACAGTGTAATTTAATAGATGAAAACGGTTCCCACTGAACACCCCGGGATTGGCAGCATTAAGGGTGGGGGGGGGGGGGGCGGGTACAACATAAATTTGGGCTTTTTTCTCGGGATGCCCAGGTGCTGCTCACAGCCACCCATAGACATGAACACATGGGTGTACAATACATGGATATACAGCAACGCTCCCACAAAGCCACATACAGAGACATTTCCCAGACACACTGTGATTAGGAAATATGATTGTAAGCTCCTCCATGTCTATAGGGGGCGGTATGCATGTATGTATGCCTGGGTTTGCTGCCCTAATAGGCCTAATATAGAAAGCCTAGATAGATTCTACCTGTATCTTCTGCTCCACCTAGTGGCCAAAATGCGGTATAGTCTTTTCATTGATGTATTTTAGAATAAATACGGGACATTCCATTCAACTTGGACGAATGCTTCTGACATTCGTGCAACAAATGTTTTCTAAAGAGACACCTAAAGTAATTCAGCACTCTGCGGCCTGGGGCCTGACCGATCTCAGTGTGGGCAGAACCATCCCTGTGCCAGTCGTCATACATTAAATGCCTCACCATCAACATGGAGGCTTCATCTCTTACCATTAACGGACGGAGTGATGGTGACTTCAATGTGCTTCACACGTTTCAAGTTCCAGGTGTGATTTCCTGTGCGGCGGAGAAGAAAACAGCGATTATAAAGTGTGTGTGTGAGTATGGATGTACTGCAATGCATAACGAAATTGAGATTTCACCGCACACTGTGAGCTTCTCACATTAGAAGCTGCAGAGAGAGCCTGTCTTATTTCCTGGCTGGAGCACATCCAGCATCATCTAGCTCTTTTCTCCACAGCTTGACTGTCTTCAAATGTGTTCCCTGCTGGTGATTACTGTATGGGGGGGGGGGGGTTTGACAAACACAAATCCATCTTCCTGCTTAGCAGAAAGACAGATCTCAGTGTCATCCCCTGGAAGAACGGGGATCTGCCTTGTTTACTTTGGCAGATCCCTTGCCTTTGCATGGGAACGGTTGCAGACGGCTGGCGGACATCAAATCCGTCGGACCCGCTGATTGGCTCCCCTGCACGCGCGCCCACGAATGCTAGTGCACAAATCGCCATATCCGAACAGCCGAGCCACCTTGACGCAGTCCATCTGTGGCAGATGGTCGGCAAGTAGTTAATGAGCTGTATTTTAGCTTAAAAAAAGCTGTATTTAAAGCGGAACTCCACCCAAAAAACTTCCACTTTTCGACCCCCCCCCCCCCCCCGATGTCACATTTGGCACCTTTCAGGGGGGGCAGCTACCTGTGTAATACAGGTATTTGCTCCATCTTCCGGGCAAAGATACCTGAGCCACCCGCGGGTATCTACCCCACTTCCTTCGCCCCCCCCGGCTGTCTTCTGGGAGACACACGGGTCCCACAAGACAGCAGGGACCGGAGAGGACACTTTTTGGAACCCTCCCCCCTCCGGTGTCACATTTGGCACCTTTCAGGGGGGAGGGGGGAGCAGATACCTGTGTAATACAGGTATTACAGGCATAGATACCCGAGCCACCCGCGGGTATTTACCCCACTTCCTTCGTCGTCGTCCCGCTGTCTTCTGGGAGACACACGGGTCCCACAAGACAGCAGGGACCGGAGAGGACACTTTTTGGAACCCTCCCCCCCCCCCCCCCCGGTGTCACATTCGGCACCTTTCGGGGGGGCAGCTACCTGTGTAATACAGGTATTTGCTCCATCTTGCGGGCAAAGATACCTGAGCCACCCGCGGGTATCTACCCCACTTCCTTCGTCGTTGTCCCGCTGTCTTCTGGGAGACACACGGGTCCCACAAGACAGCAGGGACCGGAGAGGACACTTTTTGGAACCCTCCCCCCCCCCCGGTGTCACATTCGGCACCTTTCGGGGGGGCAGCTACCTGTGTAATACAGGTATTTGCTCCATCTTGCGGGCAAAGATACCTGAGCCACCCGCGGGTATCTACCCCACTTCCTTCGTCGTTGTCCGGCTGTCTTCTGGGAGACACACGGGTCCCACAAGACAGCAGGGACCGGAGAGGACACTTTTTGGAACCCTCCCCCTCCGGTGTCACATTTGGCACCTTTCAGGGGGGAGGGGGGAGCAGATACCTGTGCAATACAGGTATTACAGGCATAGATACCCGAGCCACCCGCGGGTATTTACCCCACTTCCTTCGTCGTCGTCCCGCTGTCTTCTGGGAGACACACGGGTCCCACAAGACAGCAGGGACCGGAGAGGACACTTTTTGGAACCCCCCCCCCCCCCCCCCCCCGGTGTCACATTCGGCACCTTTCGGGGGGGCAGCTACCTGTGTAATACAGGTATTTGCTCCATCTTGCGGGCAAAGATACCTGAGCCACCCGCGGGTATCTACCCCACTTCCTTCGTCGTTGTCCCGCTGTCTTCTGGGAGACACACGGGTCCCACAAGACAGCAGGGACCGGAGAGGACACTTTTTGGAACCCTCCCCCCCCCCCGGTGTCACATTCGGCACCTTTCGGGGGGGCAGCTACCTGTGTAATACAGGTATTTGCTCCATCTTGCGGGCAAAGATACCTGAGCCACCCGCGGGTATCTACCCCACTTCCTTCGTCGTTGTCCCGCTGTCTTCTGGGAGACACACGGGTCCCACAAGACAGCAGGGACCGGAGAGGACACTTTTTGGAACCCTCCCCCTCCGGTGTCACATTTGGCACCTTTCAGGGGGGAGGGGGGAGCAGATACCTGTGCAATACAGGTATTACAGGCATAGATACCCGAGCCACCCGCGGGTATTTACCCCACTTCCTTCGTCGTCGTCCCGCTGTCTTCTGGGAGACACACGGGTCCCACAAGACAGCAGGGACCGGAGAGGACACTTTTTGGAACCCTCCCCCCCCCCGGTGTCACATTCGGCACCTTTCGGGGGGGCAGCTACCTGTGTAATACAGGTATTTGCTCCATCTTGCGGGCAAAGATACCTGAGCCACCCGCGGGTATCTACCCCACTTCCTTCGTCGTTGTCCCGCTGTCTTCTGGGAGACACACGGGTCCCACAAGACAGCAGGGACCGGAGAGGACACTTTTTGGAACCCTCCCCCTCCGGTGTCACATTTGGCACCTTTCATGGGGGAGGGGGGAGCAGATACCTGTGTAATACAGGTATTACAGGCATAGATACCCGAGCCACCCACGGGTATCTACCCCACTTCCTTCGTCGTCGTCCCGCTGTTTTCTGGGAGACACACAGGTCCCAGAAGACAGCAGGGACCAGTGAGGACACGCAGCGCAAATCATGCATGCGCAGTAGGGAACCAGGAAGTGAAGTCACAAAGCTTCACTTCCTGATTCCCTTACCTAAAATGACGGCGGCAGCACCCGAGAGGCTTCAGGTGCCAACATCGCGGGCGCCCAGGACAGGTAAGTGTCCTTATTTTAAAAGTCAGCAGCTGCAGTATTTGTAGCTGCTTGAAAAAAAAAAAAAAACGCAGACCCCCGCTTTAAGTTTTTCAAGCTGCAGAGTGCAAGAGGCCGAAAGAATAAAATAAAATAACAAAATAACATAAAGCTTTGCCAGGGTTAGTGTTAGGGTCAAGGCTGTGGGTCCAATTAAAAAAAAGAAAACATTTTAAAATTAGTATTGGTGTCAATGTGTTTTAGACAGGATAAAAAAATAAATAAAAATAAATAAAAAAGCCAAATGCGCACCGCTTTTTCTGGGCTGTACTACGGGGACAAACAACAAACGAATCGCATGTGTGGTATCGCAGAAATTATTAGGAGCGAGAGAATTTATTTAGGTTATTTTGTTCTTTGTTAGTTAATTATGATAATAGCAAGAAATATACAGCTAAAAAAAAAAAAGAAAAAGTTCTCTTTTTTTCACTATTTTGGGCCAGTTTTACTTTAACCGCTTCAGCCCCATAAGTATTTACCCCCTTCCTGACACTTTTTTTTGTGATTCGGCACTGCGTCGCTTTAACTGACAATTGCGCGGTCGTGCGACGTGGCTCCCAAACAAAATTGACGTCCTTTTTTCCCCACAAATAGAGCTTTCTTTTGGTGGTATTTGATCACCTCTGCGATTTTTATTTTTTGCGCTATAAACAAAAATAGAGCGACAATTTTGAAAAAAAAATAATATTTTTTTTTTTACTTTTTGCTATAATAAATATCCCCCAAAAATATAGAAAAGAAAAAAAAATCCTCAGTTTAGGCTTCTTCTACATATTTTTGGTAAAAAAAAAAAAAAAAAAAATCGCAATAAGTGTATATTGATTGGTTTGCGCAAAAGTTATAGGGCCAGATTCACATACATTTGCGGCGGCGTAGAGTAAGGCATTTACACTACGCCGCCGCAACTTACTAGAGCAAGTGCTTGATTCACAAAGCACTTACCTGTAAAGTTGCGGCGGCGTAGCGAAAATCCCCTGGCGCAAGCCCGCGTAATTCAAAATGAGCCGGGTAGGGGGCGTAGATTATTTAAATTAGGCGCGTTCCCGCGCCGAACGTACTGCGCATGCGCCGTCCCAAAAACTTCCCGACGTGCATTGCGCAAAGGACGCAAGGACGTCATTGTTTTCGATGTGTACGTAAATGGCGTCCAGCCCCATTCACGGACGTCTTACGCAAACGACGTTAAATTTTCAAATGGCGACGCGGGAACGACGGCCGTACTTAACATAGGATGCGCCACCTAGGGGGCATGTTTTTCTTTACGCCGCGTATCTCCTACGGAAACGTTGTAAAGTCACTGCGTCGGGCCCGCGTACGATCGTGAATTGGCGTATCTCGCTGATTTACATATTGTCGGCGTAAATCAGCGGGAACGCCCCTAGCGGCCATTTTAAAATTGCAGTTCCGATACGACGGCGAAATACAATTACGCCGCTCGTATCTGAACTCAATGCCGGCGTATCTTGTTTTCTGAATACAGAACACAGATACGACGGCGTAGGTTAGAAGTTACGCGGCTTATCTACAGATAAGCCGCGTAACTTCTACCTGAATCTGGCCCATAGAAGTCTACAAAATAGGGGATAGATTTATGGCATTTTTATTGATTTTTTTTTATTGTTTTACTAGTAATGGCGGCGATCATCGATTTTTATCGTGACTTCGACATTGCGGCGGACACATCGGACACTTTTGACACCATTTTGGGACCATTGTCATTTATACAGCGATTAGTGCTATAAAAATGCACTGATTACTGTGTAAATGAAACTGGAAGGGAAGGTGCTAACCACTAGGGAGCGAGGAAGGATTTAAGTGCGTCCTAGGGAGTGATTCTAACTGTGTGGGGGATGGCCTACGAGTAACATGACAGCAATCACTGCTTCTGATGACAGGGAACAGTAGATCAGTGTCCTGCGACAAGGCAGAACAGGGAAATGCCTTGTTTACATAGACATCTCTCGGTTCTGCAGCCCTGTGACAGGATCGTGGGCCGTCGGCAGACATCGAGTCCGCTGGACCCACAGGCACGTTCATGGAGCAGATCTGCCTGCGATTCAAAATGCTGCAGTGTCAATGCAGGCTTATAACTGAGACAACTCCTATTTTCATCCCTACAATGAAGTATAACCAGGTAGGTCATAGTGAGAAGGGATAAAGGGAACCAAGAGGCCTCCGCTCAACCGGCAGTTATAAGAACTAAAGGCCAAAAAGCCTAAAAGTCTTGTATGTAGTTTGCAATAAATGGTTGTGTACATAGGTGTGCATCCCAAAGCTCAAACACACACTGCCGATCACTTACCATGTTCATTCAGAAAGGGAAGGGGCTGATAAATACATATTTACCGGCCCCTTCCCTCACTCATCCTAAAACATCGCCGCAGCAACAGCCAGCAGGAGAGGAGAGGAGGGAAGCCGGGGGGGCTGCAGAGGGAAGGAGTGGAGAGCCAGGGTGGTGGGGGGGAAATCTGTGCTGCACAGAATGATTAGGGTGTGCCTGGGCACACCCGCCACAACCTGTGCGCACACCTATGGTTGTGTAATATCAGGCTATATGTACTATACACATAGGCGCGAAAACAGGGTGTGCCAGGTGAGCCTGGGCACACCCTCATCACCCCGCGCACATTCCCCCATGTTTTGACCCCTGATTTTTCACCAAAGCCCCCTAACGAGGCTCCTAAAAAAAGTGTAAAGAAATAAAATTAAATAAATAAACAAATATTATAAAATAATAAAAATAAAAAACTACTGACACCAATCTCTGCCCTATTGACACCGTTCATTGCTCTACCGACACCATCAGTATATATATATATATATACACACCCACCCACCAATATGTGTTTGAGCTTTGGGGTGCACACACACCCTAATGCATTAGGCTGCGCACACCTATGACTATACACGCAGCCTATGACCTATGACTATACACCAGCCTATGACCTATGACTATACACCAGCCTATGACCTATGACTATACACCAGCCTATGACCTATGACTATACACCAGCCTATGACCTATGACTATACACCCAGCCTATGACCTATGACTATACACCAGCCTATGACCTATGACTATACACCCAGCCTATGACCTATGACTATACACCAGCCTATGACCTATGACTATACACCAGCCTATGACCTATGACTATACACCCAGCCTATGACCTATGACTATACACCCAGCCTATGACCTATGACTATACACCAGCCTATGACCTATGACTATACACCCAGCCTATGACCTATGACTATACACCAGCCTATGACCTATGACTATACACCCAGCCTATGACCTATGACAATACGCCAGCCTATGACCTATGACTATACACCAGCCTATGACCTATGACTATACACCAGCCTATGACCTATGACTATACACCCAGCCTATGACCTATGACTATACACCAGCCTATGACCTATGACTATACACCAGCCTATGACCTATGACTATATGCCAGCCTATGACCTATGACTATACACCAGCCTATGACCTATGACTATACACCAGCCTATGACCTATGACTATACGCCAGCCTATGACCTATGACTATACACCAGCCTATGACCTATGACTATACACCCAGCCTATGACCTATGACTATACACCAGCCTATGACCTATGACTATACACCCAGCCTATGACCTATGACTATACACCAGCCTATGACCTATGACTATACACCCAGCCTATGACCTATGACTATACGCCAGCCTATGACCTATGACTATACACCCAGCCTATGACCTATGACTATATACCAGCCTATGACCTATGACTATACACCCAGCCTATGACCTATGACTATACACCAGCCTATGACCTATGACTATATGCCAGCCTATGACCTATGACTATACACCAGCCTATGACCTATGACTATACACCAGCCTATGACCTATGACTATACACCCAGCCTATGACCTATGACTATACACCAGCCTATGACCTATGACTATACACCCAGCCTATGACCTATGACTATACACCAGCCTATGACCTATGACTATACACCAGCCTATGACCTATGACTATACACCCAGCCTATGACCTATGACTATACACCCAGCCTATGACCTATGACTATACACCAGCCTATGACCTATGACTATACACCCAGCCTATGACCTATGACTATACACCAGCCTATGACCTATGACTATACACCCAGCCTATGACCTATGACAATACGCCAGCCTATGACCTATGACTATACACCAGCCTATGACCTATGACTATACACCAGCCTATGACCTATGACTATACACCCAGCCTATGACCTATGACTATACACCAGCCTATGACCTATGACTATACACCAGCCTATGACCTATGACTATATGCCAGCCTATGACCTATGACTATACACCAGCCTATGACCTATGACTATACACCAGCCTATGACCTATGACTATACGCCAGCCTATGACCTATGACTATACACCAGCCTATGACCTATGACTATACACCCAGCCTATGACCTATGACTATACACCAGCCTATGACCTATGACTATACACCCAGCCTATGACCTATGACTATACACCAGCCTATGACCTATGACTATACACCCAGCCTATGACCTATGACTATACGCCAGCCTATGACCTATGACTATACACCCAGCCTATGACCTATGACTATATACCAGCCTATGACCTATGACTATACACCCAGCCTATGACCTATGACTATACACCAGCCTATGACCTATGACTATATGCCAGCCTATGACCTATGACTATACACCAGCCTATGACCTATGACTATACACCAGCCTATGACCTATGACTATACGCCAGCCTATGACCTATGACTATACACCAGCCTATGACCTATGACTATACACCAGCCTATGACCTATGACTATACACCAGCCTATGACCTATGACTATACGCCCAGCCTATGACCTATGACTATACACCCAGCCTATGACCTATGACAATACGCCAGCCTATGACCTATGACTATACACCCAGCCTATGACCTATGACTATACACCAGCCTATGACCTATGACTATACACCCAGCCTATGACCTATGACTATACACCAGCCTATGACCTATGACTATACGCCCAGCCTATGACCTATGACTATACACCAGCCTATGACCTATGACTATACACCCAGCCTATGACCTATGACAATACACCAGCCTATGACCCATGACTATACACCAGCCTATGACCTATGACTATACACCCAGCCTATGACCTATGACTATACACCAGCCTATGACCTATGACTATACACCCAGCCTATGACCTATGACTATACACCAGCCTATGACCTATGACTATACACCCAGCCTATGACCTATGACTATATACCAGCCTATGACCTATGACTATACACCCAGCCTATGACCTATGACTATACACCAGCCTATGACCTATGACTATATGCCAGCCTATGACCTATGACTATACACCAGCCTATGACCTATGACTATACACCAGCCTATGACCTATGACTATACGCCAGCCTATGACCTATGACTATACACCAGCCTATGACCTATGACTATACACCCAGCCTATGACCTATGACTATACACCAGCCTATGACCTATGACTATACACCCAGCCTATGACCTATGACTATACACCAGCCTATGACCTATGACTATACACCCAGCCTATGACCTATGACTATACGCCAGCCTATGACCTATGACTATACACCCAGCCTATGACCTATGACTATATACCAGCCTATGACCTATGACTATACACCCAGCCTATGACCTATGACTATACACCAGCCTATGACCTATGACTATATGCCAGCCTATGACCTATGACTATACACCAGCCTATGACCTATGACTATACACCAGCCTATGACCTATGACTATACGCCAGCCTATGACCTATGACTATACACCAGCCTATGACCTATGACTATACACCAGCCTATGACCTATGACTATACACCAGCCTATGACCTATGACTATACGCCAGCCTATGACCTATGACTATACACCAGCCTATGACCTATGACTATACACCAGCCTATGACCTATGACTATACACCAGCCTATGACCTATGACTATACGCCCAGCCTATGACCTATGACTATACACCCAGCCTATGACCTATGACAATACGCCAGCCTATGACCTATGACTATACACCCAGCCTATGACCTATGACTATACACCAGCCTATGACCTATGACTATACACCCAGCCTATGACCTATGACTATACACCAGCCTATGACCTATGACTATACACCAGCCTATGACCTATGACTATACGCCAGCCTATGACCTATGACTATACACCAGCCTATGACCCATGACTATACACCCAGCCTATGACCTATGACTATACACCAGCCTATGACCTATGACTATACACCAGCCTATGACCTATGACTATACACCAGCCTATGACCTATGACTATACACCCAGCCTATGACCTATGACTATACACCAGCCTATGACCCATGACTATACACCCAGCCTATGACCCATGACTATACACCAGCCTATGACCCATGACTATACACCAGCCTATGACCTATGACTATACACCCAGCCTATGACCTATGACTATACACCCAGCCTATGACCTATGACTATACACCCAGCCTATGACCTATGACTATACACCCAGCCTATGACCTATGACTATATACCAGCCTATGACTATACACCAGCCTATGACCTATGACTATACGCCAGCCTATGACCTATGACTATACACCAGCCTATGACCTATGACTATACGCCAGCCTATGACCTATGACTATACACCCAGCCTATGACCTATGACTATATACCAGCCTATGACCTATGACTATACACCAGCCTATGACCTATGACTATACACCCAGCCTATGACCTATGACTATACACCCAGCCTATGACCTATGACTATACACCAGCCTATGACCTATGACTATACACCAGCCCTTTGACCTATGACTATACACCAGCCTATGACCTATGACTATACACCAGCCTATGACCTATGACTATACACCCAGCCTATGACCTATGACTATACACCCAGCCTATGACCTATGACTATATACCAGCCTATGACCTATGACTATACACCCAGCCTATGACCTATGACTATACACCCAGCCTATGACCTATGACTATACACCCAGCCTATGACCTATGACTATACGCCAGCCTATGACCTATGACAATACGCCAGCCTATGACCTATGACTATACACCAGCCTATGACCTATGACTATACGCCAGCCTATGACCTATGACTATACACCAGCCTATGACCTATGACTATATGCCAGCCTATGACCTATGACTATACACCAGCCTATGACCTATGACTATACACCAGCCTATGACCTATGACTATACACCAGCCTATGACCTATGACTATACACCCAGCCTATGACCTATGACAATACGCCAGCCTATGACCTATGACTATACGCCAGCCTATGACCCATGACTATACACCCAGCCTATGACCTATGACTATACACCAGCCTATGACCTATGACTATACACCCAGCCTATGACCTATGACTATACACCAGCCTATGACCTATGACTCTACACCCAGCCTATGACCTATGACTATACACCAGCCTATGACCTATGACTATACGCCAGCCTATGACCTATGACTATACGCCAGCCTATGACCTATGACTATACACCAGCCTATGACCTATGACTATACACCAGCCTATGACCTATGACTATACACCCAGCCTATGACCTATGACTATACGCCAGCCTATGACCTATGACTATACACCAGCATATGACCTATGACTATACACCAGCCTATGACCCATGACTATACACCCAGCCTATGACCTATGACTATACACCCAGTTTATGACCTATGACTATACACCAGCCTATGACCTATGACTATACACCAGCCTATGACCTATGACTATACGCCCAGCCTATGACCTATGACTATACACCAGCCTATGACCTATGACTATACACCAGCCTATGACCTATGACTATACACCCAGCCTATGACCTATGACTATACACCCAGTTTATGACCTATGACTATACACCAGCCTATGACCTATGACTATACACCCAGCCTATGACCTATGACTATACACCCAGCCTATGACCTATGACTATACGCCAGCATATGACCTATGACTATACACCCAGCCTATGACCTATGACTATACACCAGCCTATGACCTATGACTATACACCCAGCCTATGACCTATGACTATACACCAGCCTATGACCTATGACTATACACCCAGCCTATGACCTATGACTATACACCAGCCTATGACCTATGACTATACACCAGCCTATGACCTATGACTATACACCCAGCCTATGACCTATGACTATACACCAGCCGTTCTGCACATACAGTTGGCCAAAAAGGGCAAAAAAGTAATGTTGTCTATGTATCCGCCCACCGCCCTGGAATGAGGAATGATCTCTTATTGGCAGGATAGGAGACGGAATGCTATAAGAAGCCCCCACCGCACCGCTCCAATGTCAGTATGGGGGAATAGTGATGATGGAAGCACAACTGCAGTTCCTCAATGTGTCCAGCAGAGCGCAGCATCTTACCGACTGTGGCTGCCGGGATTGACCCTCCGCAGGCATAATCCTCCGGTTTGATGACAAACACGACATAGAATTGTCCTTTAGGGAAGTCCTTCCTCTGGTGGGGGGTGGGGGGGGGGGGGGACAAGAAGAACAACAGTCAGCCAATCATCAAAGTGATCAAAAAATGATTTCCGTCCTTATAAGACTTTATTCTACAACATAAAAGCTGGCACCAGATAAAAAATGGCCTATGCAAATATATACGATATGACATAGGCGTGCACAGGGGGTGTGTCAGGTGTGCCTGGGCCCAACTATATCACTACGTTTCAGGATAGAGAGTGGGGGTGTTTTGTCAGATATGGTTAGTACTAAAAGGGGGAATTTGGGGGGGTGTTAGTACTAAAAGAGGGAATTTGGGGGGGTGTTAGTACTAAAAGGGGGAATTTGGGGGGGGGGGCATTAGTACTATAAAGGGGAATTTAGGCGATAATAGTACTAAAAGGGGGAATTTGGGGGGGTTAGTACTAGAAGGGGGAATTTGGGGGGGGGGGGGGGGCGTTAGTACTAAAAGGGGGAATTTGGGGGGTGTTAGTACTAGAAGGGGGAATTTGGGGGGCGTTAGTACTAAAAGGGGGAATTTGGGGGGGGCATTAGTACTATAAAGGGGAATTTAGGGGATAATAGTACTAAAAGGGGGAATTTGGGGGGGTTAGTACTAGAAGGGGGAATTTGGTGGGGGGCATTAGTACTATAAAGGGGAATTTAGGGGATAATAGTACTAAAAGGGGGAATTTGGGGGCGTTAGTACTAAAAGGGGGGATTTGGGGGGTGTTAGTACTAAAAGGGGGAATTTGGGGGGTGTTAGTACTAAAAGGGGGAATTTGGGGGGGTGTTAGTACTAAAAGGGGGAATTTGGGGGGGGTGTTAGTACTAAAAGGGGGAATTTGGGGGGGGGCATTAGTACTATAAAGGGGAATTTGGGCGATAATAGTACTAAAAGGGGGAATTTGGGGGGGTTAGTACTAGAAGGGGGAATTTGGGGGGGGGGCATTAGTACTAAAAGGGGGAATTTGGGGGGTGTTAGTACTAGAAGGGGGAATTTGGGGGGCGTTAGTACTAAAAGGGGGAATTTGGGGGGGGCATTAGTACTATAAAGGGGAATTTAGGGGATAATAGTACTAAAAGGGGGAATTTGGGGGGTGTTAGTACTAGAAGGGGGAATTTGGGGGGCGTTAGTACTAAAAGGGGGAATTTGGGGGGGGCATTAGTACTATAAAGGGGAATTTAGGGGATAATAGTACTAAAAGGGGGAATTTGGGGGGGTTAGTACTAGAAGGGGGAATTTGGTGGTGGGGCGTTAGTACTAAAAGGGGGAATTTGGGGGGTGTTAGTACTAAAAGGGGGAATTTGGGGGGTGTTAGTACTAGAAGGGGGAATTTGGGGGGGGGGGGCATTAGTACTATAAAGGGGAATTTATGGGATAATAGTACTAAAAGGGGGAATTTGGGGGGGTTAGTACTAGAAGGGGGAATTTGGGGGGGGGGGCATTAGTACTATAAAGGGGAATTTAGGGGATAATAGTACTAAAAGGGGGAATTTGGGGGGTTAGTACTAGAAGGGGGAATTTGGGGGGTGTTAGTACTAGAAGGGGGAATTTGGGGGGGCGTTAGTACTAAAAGGGGGAATTTGGGGGGGGGGGCGTTAGTGCTAGAAGGGGGAATTTGGGGGGTGTTAGTACTGGAAGCCCCCTCTCCCCCTTTACTAGCCACTAGCCGTTCTACTTTATTAGAGTAGACCGGCTGGTACCGGTACTCTGATAGGCAGTACCAGTGGGGAAACTAGACATTATTTCACCCGGGGCAAAGAATCAGTTTGGTGCCCCCCCATGGGACAAGATTAGGACGGAAGTGAGAAACTCCCAGAGGCCATAGCTGTTTAGTCAGCTGTCTGTCCCCTCCCCCGTGCTCCTCTGGTCCTCCCCCTGCTTCTCTGTCCCTCCCCAGGTGAGCACTGTGGGGAGAGGGAGGAGGTGAGCGCTGCTGGGAGGGAGAGACAGAGGAGCGGAGGGGGGCAGGGGTCCGATGTCACTGAAGCCGGCCCACTGAGCCATCAGCCCACCGGGAAACTCCCTGCAGTCCCAATGGCCAGTCCATCCCTGTTGGACAGACTGGAGAAGAGGTTGAGCTTCAATCAGGTCTTCATTTGTCCTCTTGGACTTCCAGTGTGGCCCCCGAGGTAGAAAGTCATGCATAGAACCAAAGGACCCCTTACCCGGATGGTAATAGCCGCCTGCTTTGTCATAGACTGGTAGATGCCGTTGTATTCCACGTTATGGTCCAGATCATAGACAGGACACTGGAAGAGAGCAGAGAAGATTATCAGGAGATGGTGGTCCAGCAGGTACCACATCCAGCATGGTGGACATACACTATATGACCAAAAGTATTGGGACGCCTGCCTTTCATGGCATCCCATATTTCATTATTTAACCCCTTCCATACCGGGGGGCACTAATACACCCTCCCGCCCAGACCAATTTTCAGCTTTCAGCGCTGTTGCACTTTGAATGACAATTGCGCGGTCGTGCTACACTGTACCCAAACTACATTTTTATCATTTTGTACCCACAAATAGATAAATGTGATCACCTCTGCGATTTTTATTTTCTGAAAAAAAAAAAAAAAATGACCGAAAATTTTGAAAAAATAAAAGTTTTTTTTTGTTTCTGTTATAAAACATTGTAAATAAATATGTTTTCTCCTTCACTGATGGGCACTGATGGTACTGCACTGACGGGCACTGATAAGGCGGCACTGATGGGCACCGATGAGGTGGCACTGATGTGGTGGCATTGATGGGCACTGATGATGGGTACTAATATGCGGCACTGATAGGCCGCAGGGATGGGCGGCACGGATGGGCACAGATATGCGGCATGGGCACAGGTGGGCACAGATATGCAGCATGGATGGGCATGGATAGGCGGCACGGATGGGCATAGATGGGCACTGATGGGTGGCACTAATGTATGTGTTGTACTAATGGATGCCAATCAGTGCTAAACAATGCCTGCCAATCAGTGATGCCCATTGTGGGCACTGATTGGCATCCATTGCGGGCACTGATTGGCATCCTTTTTTTGTGATTGTCATCCCTGGTGGTCTAGGGTGGCATACCTGTGGTGGGCATCCCTGGTGGTCTAGTGGCATCCCTGGTGGTCCAGTGTGGGCATCCTCGGGGGGGGGGGGTCTGCGCTGATAACCGATCAGTGCAAACACCCCCTGTCAGAGGAGCAGCTGAGTGAGGAAAAGCCGATTACCGTCTTTTCCTGTTTACATCGTGATCAGTTGTGATTGGACAACCAGCAACAACGATCGCCGCGATGCGCTCCCCCGGGGGGCGCAGCGGCTCAATATCCTGAGGACGTCATATGACGTCCAGTCAGGATATTCAAACCACTTTGCCCACGTCAATTTGCAATGGGCGGGCGGGAAGTGGTTAAAATGCAAATCAATTTATAACTTTTTTGAAATGTGTTTTTCTGGATTTTTTTGTTGTTGTTTTTTTGTCTCTCACTGATAAAATAAACCGACCAATAAAATTAAAGACCGGTCGTTTCTTTGTGAGTGGGAAAATGTATAAAAATAAAATCAGCAGATGCTTTTTCCCCGCTCGCTGTAATGGGCACGGGGATCAATTTTTTCAGAAATAACATAACAAATGATTTATTCGGTTTATAAAGTATTGCAGGTGCTGAACTAGAAGTGACCCCAGGTCCTGGAGGCCAGAAATGTATCACCCCCCCCCCCCCCCCACCGGACGATTTCCTCATCATTACTGAAGAATCCGCAGGCCATCCACAATTCCTGACTTCCCGCTGACTCTCTAATTTCCTGACGGCTGCTGAGCCGAGTCTGTGCCTGCTGAGCCGAGTCTGTGCCTGCTGAGCGAGGGACTGTTCCGTATTGCCGGCCAAGAGCAAAAAAAAGCTGCACGCCGGATCACGTCTCCAATTAGCACCATGCGGTCACATGACAGCGAGACGGCCTTATGTTTTCAGTATAAAGATAAAGGGAAGGTTATTTTTGACATTATTGTTTGTAAAAAAGACGGAAATAAAAAAAATGAAAAAGTCAAAGGGGAAGGTATGAAACAAAGAATGAAGTATTGCAACCACAAATTGTCAAAATGATCAGGCTAGTCCACCTAGTGGTAGCTCAGGAGTTCAGGAGTGAGGTGGGTGCAAAGATGAGGTGGGTGCAGAGTGAGGTGGGTGCAGAGTGCAGGGGTGAGGTGGGTGCAGAGTGAGGTGGGTGCAGATTGAGGTGGGTGCAGAGTGCAGGGGTGAGGTGGGTGCAGAGTGAGGTGGGTGCAGAGTGCAGGAGTAAGGTGGGTGCAAAGATGAGGTGGGTGCAGAGTGCAGGGGTGAGGTGGGTGCAGAGTGAGGTGGGTGCAGAGTGCAGGAGTAAGGTGGGTGCAGAGTGAGGTGGGTGCAGAGTGCAGGGGTGAGGTGGGTGCAGAGTTCAGGAGTGCGGTGGGTGCAGAGTGAGGTTGTTGCAGAGTGAGGTGGGTGCAGAGTGCAGGAGTGAGGTGGGTGCAGAGTTCAGGAGTGAGGTGGGTGCAGAGTTCAGGAGTGAGGTGGGTGCACAGTTCAGGAGTGAGGTGGGTACAGAGTGAGGTGGGTGCAGAGTGAGGTGGGTGCAGAGTGCAGGAGTAAGGTGGGTGCAGAGTGAGGTGGGTGCAGAGTGCAGGGGTGAGGTGGGTGCAGAGTGAGGTGGGTGCAGATTGAGGTGGGTGCAGAGTGCAGGGGTGAGGTGGGTGCAGAGTGAGGTGGGTGCAGAGTGCAGGAGTAAGGTGGGTGCAAAGATGAGGTGGGTGCAGAGTGCAGGGGTGAGGTGGGTGCAGAGTGAGGTGGGTGCAGAGTGCAGGAGTAAGGTGGGTGCAGAGTGAGGTGGGTGCAGAGTGCAGGGGTGAGGTGGGTGCAGAGTGAGGTGGGTGCAGATTGAGGTGGGTGCAGAGTGCGGGGTTGAGGTGGGTGCAGAGTGCAGGGGTGAGGTGGGTGCAGAGTGCAGGAGTGAGGTGGGTGCAGAGTGCAGGAGTGAGGTGGGTACAGAGTGCAGGAGTGAGGTGGGTGCAGAGTGCAGGGGTGAGGTGGGTGCAGAGTGCAGGAGTGAGGTGGGTGCAGAGTTCAGGAGTGAGGTGGGTGCAGAGTTCAGGAGTGAGGTGGGTGCAGAGTGCAGGAGTGAGGTGGGTGCAGAGTGCAGGGGTGAGGTGGGTGCAGAGTGCAGGGGTGAGGTGGGTGCAGAGTTCAGGAGTGAGGTGGGTGCAGAGTTCAGGAGTGCGGTGGGTGCAGAGTGAGGTTGGTGCAGAGTGAGGTGGGTGCAGAGTGCAGGAGTGAGGTGGGTGCAGAGTGCAGGAGTGAGGTGGGTGCAGAGTTCAGGAGTGAGGTGGGTGCAGAGTTCAGGAGTGAGGTGGGTGCAGAGTTCAGGAGTGAGGTGGGTACAGAGTGAGGTGGGTGCTGAGTGCAGGAGTGAGGTGGGTGCAGAGTGAGGTGGGTGCAGGGGTGAGGTAGGTGCAGAGTGCAGGGGTGAGGTGGTTGCAGGGGTGAGGTGGGTGCAGAGTGCAGGGGTGAGGTGGGTGCAGAGTGCAGGGGTGAGGTGGGTGCAGAGTGCAGGGGTGAGGTGGGTGCAGAGTGCAGGGGTGAGGTGGTTGCAGGAGTGAGGTGGGTGCAGAGTGCAGGAGTGAGGTGGGTGCAGAGTGCGGGGTTGAGGTGGGTGCAGAGTGCAGGGGTGAGGTGGGTGCAGAGTGCAGGAGTGAGGTGGGTGCAGAGTGCAGGAGTGAGGTGGGTACAGAGTGCAGGAGTGAGGTGGGTGCAGAGTGCAGGGGTGAGGTGGGTGCAGAGTGCAGGAGTGAGGTGGGTGCAGAGTTCAGGAGTGAGGTGGGTGCAGAGTTCAGGAGTGAGGTGGGTGCAGAGTGCAGGAGTGAGGTGGGTGCAGAGTGCAGGGGTGAGGTGGGTGCAGAGTGCAGGGGTGAGGTGGGTGCAGAGTTCAGGAGTGAGGTGGGTGCAGAGTTCAGGAGTGCGGTGGGTGCAGAGTGAGGTTGGTGCAGAGTGAGGTGGGTGCAGAGTGCAGGAGTGAGGTGGGTGCAGAGTGCAGGAGTGAGGTGGGTACAGAGTGCAGGAGTGAGGTGGGTGCAGAGTGCAGGAGTGAGGTGGGTGCAGAGTGCAGGAGTGAGGTGGGTGCAGAGTTCAGGAGTGAGGTGGGTGCAGAGTTCAGGAGTGAGGTGGGTGCAGAGTTCAGGAGTGAGGTGGGTACAGAGTGAGGTGGGTGCTGAGTGCAGGAGTGAGGTGGGTGCAGAGTGAGGTGGGTGCAGGGGTGAGGTAGGTGCAGAGTGCAGGGGTGAGGTGGTTGCAGGGGTGAGGTGGGTGCAGAGTGCAGGGGTGAGGTGGGTGCAGAGTGCAGGGGTGAGGTGGATGCAGAGTGCAGGGGTGAGGTGGTTGCAGGAGTGAGGTGGGTGCAGAGTGCAGGAGTGAGGTGGGTGCAGAGTGCAGGGGTGAGGTGGATGCAGACTGCAGGGGTGAGGTGGGTGCAGAGTGCAGGGGTGAGGTGGGTGCAGAGTGAGGTGGGTGCAGAGTGCAGGGGTGAGGTGGGTGCAGAGTGCAGGGGTGAGGTGGGTGCAGAGTGCAGGGGTGAGGTGGGTGCAGAGTGAGGTGGGTGCAGAGTGCAGGGGTGAGGTGGGTGCAGAGTGCAGGGGTGAGGTGGGTGCAGAGTGCAGGGGTGAGGTGGGTGCAGAGTGAGGTGGGTGCAGAGTGCAGGAGTAAGGTGGGTGCAGAGTGCAGGGATGAGGTGGGTGCAGAGTGCAGGGGTGAGGTGGGTGCAGAGTGCAGGGGTAAGGTGGGTGCAGAGTGCAGGAGTGAGGTGGGTGCAGAGTGCAGGGGTGAGGTGGGTGCAGGGGTGAGGTGGGTGCAGAGTGCAGGGGTTAGGTGGGTGCAGAGTGCAGGGGTGAGGTGGAGTGCAGGGGTGAGGTGGGTGCAGAGTGCAGGGGTGAGGTGGGTGCAGAGTGCAGGAGTGAGGTGGGTGCAGAGTGCAGGGATGAGGTGGGTGCAGAGTGGGTGGGTGAGGTGGGTGCAGGTGTGAGGTGGAGTGCAGGGGTGAGGTGGGTGCAGAGTGAGGTGGGTGAGGTGGGTGCAGAGTGCAGGGATGAGGTGGGTGCAGAGTGAGGTGGGTGCAGGTGTGAGGTGGAGTGCAGGGGTGAGGTGGGTGCAGGGTGAGGTGGGTGCAGAGTGAGGTGGGTGAGGTGGGTGCAGAGTGCAGGGGTAAGGTGGGTGCAGAGTGCAGGAGTGAGGTGGGTGCAGAGTGCAGGGGTGAGGTGGGTGCAGGGGTGAGGTGGGTGCAGAGTGCAGGGGTGAGGTGGGTGCAGAGTGCAGGGGTGAGGTGGAGTGCAGGGGTGAGGTGGGTGCAGAGTGCAGGGGTGAGGTGGGTGCAGAGTGCAGGAGTGAGGTGGGTGCAGAGTGCAGGGATGAGGTGGGTGCAGAGTGAGGTGGGTGAGGTGGGTGCAGGTGTGAGGTGGAGTGCAGGGGTGAGGTGGGTGCAGAGTGAGGTGGGTGAGGTGGGTGCAGAGTGCAGGGATGAGGTGGGTGCAGAGTGAGGTGGGTGCAGGTGTGAGGTGGAGTGCAGGGGTGAGGTGGGTGCAGGGTGAGGTGGGTGCAGAGTGAGGTGGGTGAGGTGGGTGCAGAGTGCAGGGGTGGTGTGCAGGTGGGTGCAGAGTGCAGGGGTGAGGTGGGTGCAGGGGTGAGGTGCAGAGTGCAGGGGTGAGGTGGGTGCAGAGTGCAGGGGTGCAGGGGTGAGGTGCAGAGTGCAGGGGTGAGGTGGGTGCAGAGTGTGAGGTGGGTGCAGAGTGCAGGGATGAGGTGAGAGTGAGGTGCAGGTGTGAGGTGGAGTGCAGGGGTGAGGTGGGTGCAGAGTGAGGTGGGTGAGGTGGGTGCAGAGTGCAGGGATGAGGTGGGTGCAGAGTGAGGTGGGTGCAGGTGTGAGGTGGAGTGCAGGGGTGAGGTGGGTGCAGGGTGAGGTGGGTGCAGAGTGAGGTGGGTGAGGTGGGTGCAGAGTGCAGTGCAATCTGCCTACCCAATGTACTCTCCCTGTTCTCAGGGCCGTCTTTAACGGACCACGTGATGTTTCTCTTGCCTCCAGTCTTGTATGTTTGCCTGCAGCTACTTACCGCAATATCCTGGACAGACACCACAGTGCAGGGATAGGTGTTCGGTGAGCGAACCTTCACCACCACCGAGTCCAGCCCTTCCGGGAGCGTGTACAGGAAATACTGCAACAAACAAAAACAAAACATTTTTTCATAGTTTTTTATAAAACTTTGCAAACAGGTCATTTTGTTCCTTCACTGATGTGCACTGCTGGGCTGCACTGAGGGGCACTAATGGGCTCTGATAGGCACTGGTAGACAGCACTGATAAGGAGGAACTGATAGACACCACTGATGGGCACTGAGTAGGTGGCACTAATGGGCACTGGTAGACAGCACTGATAGGTGACACTGATAAGAAGGAACTGATAGGCAGCACCGATGAGGTGGCACTAATGGGCACTGATAGACAACACTGATAGGTGACACTGATAAGGAGATATTGATGGGCACAGATAGGCACTGGTAGACAGCACTGATAAGTGACACTGATAAGAAGGCACTAATAGGCAGCACTGATGAGGTGGCACTAATGGGCACTGGTAAACAGCACTGATAGGGAGGTACTGATGGGCACTGATAGGCAGCACTGATAGGTGACACTGATAAGAAGGCACTGCTAGGCAGCACCGATGAGGTGGCACTAATGGGCACTGATAGACAACACTGATAGTTGACACTGATAAGGAGGTACTGATGGGCACTGATAGACAACACTGATAGGTGACACCGATAAGGAGGTACTGATGGGCACTGATAGGCAGCACTGAATAGCACTGAGAGGCGGCACTGATGAGGTGGCACTAATGGGCACTGGTAGACAGCACTGATAGGTGACACTGATAAGAAGGCACTGATGGGCACAGATAGGCACTGGTAGACAGCACTGATAAGTGACACTGATAAGAAGGCACTGATAGGCAGCACTGATTGAGGTGGCACTAATGGGCACTGGTAAACAGCACTGATAGGTGACACTGATAAGGAGGTACTGATGGGCACTGATAAGCAGCACTGAATGGCACTGAGAGGCGGCACTGATGAGGTGGCACTAATGGGCACTGATAGACAGAACTGATAGGTGACACTGATAAGGAGGCACTGATGGGCACAGATAGGCACTGGTAGATAGCACTAAGTGACACTGATAAGAAGGCACTAATAGGCAGCACTGATGAGGTGGCACTGATAGGCACTGGTAGACAGCACTGATAGGTGACACTGATAAGTAGGAACTGCTAGGCTGCACTGATGGGCTCTGATGAGGTGGCACTAATGGGCACTGGTAAACAGCACTGATGCACTAATGGGCGCTGATTGGCAGCACTGAACTGAGAAACAGGACACTGATAATCAGTGCCAATGCTCCTTTAACACAAGCCGGTTATTGTTTGCCCCCCGGGGGTGGGGCGGGGGGGGGTGGGGTTATGTAGTAATTAAAAGGTTCTTCAGATATAATGAGACTTCCAGTGGAATGAAGAACACAAGATGAATTACAAGTATTTCCATGGTCCTGCAATGTCTTCGGGGGGGGGGGGGGGGGGGGGGCAGTAGAGTCTTTACAGAGCACATGGCGGCCCAAGGCATGGAAACCCACATAATGGTGTTCAATTTTGATAAGTTACGGTAAAAGAGAACCCCCTGTTAGAGCGAGAGCAATAATTCTAGCCCTAGGCCTCCTCTGTAGCTAAAAACTGGTTACCTGTAGAAATGTTTAAACGTCGCCTATGGAGATTTTAAAGGGTCAAAGTTCGTCGCCATTCCACGAGCGGAGCGAAACTTTTGAAGCGTGACGCGTTGGGTATCAATTTGCTCGGCGTAACGTTTTCTTTCACAATATAGAAAACAAATTGGGCTAAATTTACTGTCGTCTTATTTTTTTTTATTAAAAAAAAAGTGTATTTTGTCCCCAAAAAAAATCGCACTTGTAAGACAGCTGCGCTAATACGGCGTGACAGAAAGTATTGCAACAACCGCCATTTTATTCTCTAGGGTGTCTGAAAAAAAAATATATATATATAGTGTTTGGGGGGTTCTAAGTAATTTTCCAGCAAAAAAAAGCTGTTTTTAACTTGTAAACACCAAGGGCCAGATTCTCATATATTTTCGGCGGCGTAGCGTAAGCCATTTACACTACGCCGCCGCTGCGTACTAGAGCAAGAGCTTTATTCTCAAAGCACTTGCTCCGTAGGTTTCGCCGGCGTCGCGTAAATCGCGCAGCGTAAACCCGCGCAATTCAAATAGGGCGGCTTGTATTTAAATTAAGCGCATGCGAACGAACTGCGCATGCGCCGGCCGGGGAAAAAGCCCACTGCGCATCCTGCTCACGTCGGAAAGCGTCGTTGAAACCGACGTCAAAACGACGTGAGCGTCATTTACGCAAGTCCCTATTCGCGAACGAGTTAGTAAAACGACGTAAGCGACGGAAAAAGCCGACGCTGACCCGACGCCATACTTAACATGGCGTCCGACGGGACACGACGGCATCCGACGGGACCTCGTAAGGTTACTCCACATCGAAGCTGGGGTAACCTTACGCGAACGAAAACGACGTACGCGACGACGGGGCGGCGTAAAAGCGATCGAGAATCGCCGTACTACTTCATTTGCATATGCAAATGAAAAAACAACGTGAAGGCCACCTAGTGGCCGGAGTTGTCATTACACCTACGATCCGAAAGTGTAATGGTTTTACACTTGTCGGATGTAGAAGCGTATCTATGCCAAAGTGATGCTAAGCATCGCGCGCATAGATACGAGAAAAAAAAAAAGGCGATACGACGGCGTATCTGAGATACTCCGTCGTAACGCCGCTGAGAATCTGGCCCCAAGTTTGAAAGATGGGCCCGGTCCTGAAGTAGTTAATGCCGAAGTAATGACGTATAATTACTCTGGGCGTTCCAAGAAATTTTCTAGCAAAAAAAAAAAAAAAAGCAGTTTTTTTTACGTATGATGGAAATGTCAGAACTGGCCTGGGGGGGGTCAAGTGGTTAAAGTAGAACTTTACTAAAAAAAAATAAAGTGAACAGACAGGCTTTTCAAACCCTTCCTGGCCCTGGCTGTATGCCTGGGGGAGGGGCTTCCCAATCACACGACCACTGTGATTGGCTGTCTATGACAGGTGGATCGCTGTGCCGGGAGGCAGGCTGCGCTCTCAGCACAGAAAACTGCAGAAAATAAAAATATGGCGGCGCACAAATTAGGATAAATACTGCATTGAGGGAAAAAAAAAAAAATTATTTAATATTTTTTACAAATTATTTCTAATAAAAACAAGAAAATATAAACTTATGTAACCAAACATGATGTATAATACGTTTGGGCTTTAACCACTCCCCGTCCAAGTTGCGTCATACGACGTCCTCGGCTTTGTGCAGTGATATGGTGCAGCTACAGGCATCATTCAGATGTCGGCATTTTTCAGCCGGCGATTCCCTTCACCATAAGAATGACCTGTTCCGCCGCTTGATCGTTCTTACGGGAGCGGCGAGAGGGGACATCCCCCGTCACCCCTCCTGCCGCCCTCCGGTGCTTCTACCGACTCACCACTGCGATCGGTGAGTCGGAGAACGGATTCCGCCGGCCCCCCGGATGTCCACCATAGAGATTTCTAGTGGACCAGATGGTCTTTGGAGTCTCTATGATCGTTTGAAGGCCGGGCGCGATGTCATGACGTTACGCTGGGCCTTTGCGTTCAAACAAATGGCGCCGCCTTGGCTGTGAAGACGAGATGTTTTTTATTACATTTTTTTTATTTCAGGTTCCCAGCCTAGAGGTGAGATGTGGGGTCTTATTGACCCCCCCCCCCCCCATATCTCACTGTAAAGAGGACCTGTCATGTCATATTCCTATTACATTCCCTCTAATAGGATTAAGGCCTCATGCACACTGGATGTTAAAATAACTCGGGTTGTCCCGATACCGATACCAGTATCGGGACCGATACCGAGTATTTGCGGGGGTACTTGTACTCCCGCAAATACCCCTGATACCTAAATAGAATACTCCCCCCCCCCCGCCGCCGCCGCTGCCGCATACCGCAAAGCCGCCGTCGCATACCGCCGCGTTAATCCCCCTGCATTACAAGCTTTCGTTTGAATACTTGTAATGCCCACCGCGCCATGTATAGACACTCCCCTTCTCGGGATTGGACGGATCTGTCCAATCCCGAGAAGGGGAGTGTCTATACATGGCGCGGTGGGCATTACAAGTATACAAACGAAAGCTTGTAATGCAGGGGGATTAACGGCGGTATGCGGCGGCATCATATCGACTACAACAGGTATGGGGGACATACATGGCTGCAATATGGGGGACATACATGGCTGCAATATGTGGGACATACATGGCTGCAATATGGGGGACATACATGGCTGCAATATGTGGGACATACATGGCTGCAATATGTGGGACATACATGGCTGCAATATGTGGGGGACAAACATGGCTGCAATATGTGGGGGACATACATGGCTGCAATATGTGAGGGACATACATGGCTGCAATATGGGGGACATACATGGCTGCAATATGTGGTGACATACATGGCTGCAATATGGGGGACATACATGGCTGCAATCTGGGGGACATACATGGCTGCAATATGGGGGACATACATGGCTGCAATATGTGGGGGACATACATGGCTGCAATATGTGGGGGACATACATGGCTGCAATATGTGAGGGACATACATGGCTGCAA
>CM056050.1:610473750-610543750 GCA_029574335.1 Rana kukunoris
AAAACGACGTACGCGACGACGGGGCGGCGTAAAAGCGTTCGGGAATCGCCGTACTAGCCTCATTTGCATATGCAAATGAAAAAACAACGTGAAGGCCACCTAGTGGCCGGAGTTGTCATTACACCTACGATCCGAAAGTGTAATGCTTTTACACTTGTCGGATGTAGAAGCGTATCTATGCAAAAGTGATGCTAAGCATCACACGCATAGATACGAGACAAAAAAAAAGGCGATACGACGGGGTATCTGAGAATCTGGCCCCAAGTCTGAAAAATAGGCCTGGTCCTTAAAGCGGAGGTTCACCCTAAAACATCTATATACCGTTACATCCTAACATCGACAGTATGCTGGATTTTCATTTATTTTTTCGCTGTACTTACCGTTTTATAGTTGTTTTCACCCGGCTTCCGGGTTCTCGCTCCCCCGGGGAGTAGGCGTTCCTAAGACAAGGCGTAGATGATTGACGTGCGGGTAAAGCGTGGCACGCCTTACGAAAATAGACAAAGTGGGACTCGGCTTTTTACGGCGCCTGCGCAGTCAGCTCTACACGGCAGGCGCAGGTGCAGTATAGCGCCGTAAAGAGCCGAGTCCCACTTCGTCTATTTTCGGAACGCACGTTAATCATCTACGCCTTGTCTTAGGAAAGCCTATTCCCCGCGGGAGTGAGAACTCAGAGCCAGAGGAGAACAACTATAAGATGGTAAGTACAGCAACAAAAAAAAAAACAGGATACTGCAGATGTCAGCAGTAGGCTGGATCTAATGGTATATAGTTGTTTTTCAAAAAATGATAAAAGTAAAACAAAATTTTAAAAGTAAAACAAAATCTTTTTTTTTCTTTACATCACCGATTTTTCTCCACCCTGAACTCCTGTTTTGAGTGGTGTTGGGCTACTTACAGATAGTGTTGCTCACGAATATTCGCATTGCGAATATTCGCTACGAATATTGCATATTCGAGTATTCGCGAATAACTCGAATATTGCGGCGAATATTCGTATTTTTTCAAATTTATTTTTAAAACAGATCACATCCTAGTGATCTCCATCGACGTCTAAAAGCATTGCTGGTATGATTAGAGACCCTGGGCCGAGTAGCTGATGCGATTCTTTTATGTTGCCGAAAAATCGCATTGCGAATTCGGCAACATAAAAGAATCGCATCAGCTACTCGGCCCTTCTTTTGCATCAGAGCCAATCAGAATAACTCGGATATTCGGCAAACGGAATATTGCGCAATTATCTTCTCCGCCCTTCTTTTGCATCAGAGCCAATCAGAATAACTCGAATAATCGGCAAACGAAATATTGCGCGATATTCCTTTTGCCGAATATTCGAGTTATTCTGATTGGCTCTGATGCAAAAGAAGGGCGGAGAAGATAATCGCGCAATAGGAATATTGCGCGATTATCTTCTCCGCCCTTCTTTTGCCCCCTTATTCTCCTTTCTTTTAAGTAGAGTTAGTGTAGAGTTAGTCTTTAGTGCATATTAGTTTAGTAATACAGGAAATGATCTCCGTTTATGAGAATTTCGCAATCATTTTCACATTAGCGAAATTTTGCAAAAAATTTTTGGGATAAAATATCACGAATATTCGATATTAGCGAATATTGCGAATATTCTTCTATATATTCGCGCAATATCGCGAAATCGAATATGGCGTATTCCGCTCAACACTACTTACAGAAGCTCGAAGTTGAGCAGCCGGGTGACGATGAGCTCGTACTCCACACTGGAGGGCGCCATGGAGGCAATGTCAATGTACATGAGCTGTTCGGAGGGCGGAGCTTGGCCCTCTGGGTCGTTGGGGCACAGCGTGCGGCTGACGTCCTGGTAGGTGTACGTCATCTGATAACTAGAGATTGAGAAGAAATGTCATAGATACATGCAACTGAAACTGGGGATGTACAACATATAATTGGGGGGGAGGGGGTGACGACATAATGCTCAGATAAAAATAGCTAGTTATATGCAAATCTTGACTTCTCCTGTAAATTTCAAAGTTTGATCCTGCCCACTCCCATGTCTTTTTAGAGGTCCTGTCCTGTATTGTAATTGGTGGGTTTACTGATCTATAAAGAGTTTATTGCCAACATTTATTAGAATATGCCAAAGATGATCAAGGAAACATTTTTAGTGTTACAATGTAAGTTGGATTGAACAGAACTTTGAGACGGGGGGAGGGGTTTTGCAGGGGGGACAGCAATCTGGGGAAGGAGACTTCAGGTGGGACAGGGATCTGGGGAAAAGAGGTGGGACAGAGATCTGGGGAGGAGGGTGCAGGTGGAACAGAGATCTGGGGGAGGAGACTGCAGGTGGGACAGGGATCTGGGGGAAAGAGGTGGGACAGGGATCTGGGGAAAAGAGGTGGGACAGAGATCTGGGGAGGAGGGTGCAGGTGGAACAGAGATCTGGGGAGGAGGGTGCAGGTGGAACAGAGATCTGGGGAGGAGGGTGCAGGTGGAACAGAGATCTTGGGAGGAGGGTGCAGGGGGGACAGAGATCTGGGAGGAGGGAGCAGGGCAGACAGTGATCTGGGGGAGGAGCCTTCAGGGGGACAGGGATCCTGGGGAAGGAGACTGCAGGTGGGACAGGCATCTGGGGAGGAGGGTGCAGGGGGGACAGAGATCTGGGAGGAGGGAGCAGGGCAGACAGTGATCTGGGGGAGGAGCCTCCAGGGGGACAGGGATCCTGGGGGAGGAGACTGCAGGTGGGACAGGGATCTGGGGGAAAAATCTGCAAGGGGAGAGGGATCTGGAAGAGGAGACTGCAGGGGGACAGGGATCTGGGGGAGGAGGCTGCAGGGGGGACAGGGATCTGGGGGAGGAGGCTGCAGGGGGGACAAATACCTGGAGGAGGAGGCTGCAGGGGGACAGGGATCTGGAAGAGGAAGCTACAGGGGGGACAGGGATCTTGGGGAGGAGACTGCAGGGGAAACAGGGATCTGGGGGAGGATGCTGAAGGTTGGACAGGGACCTGGCAAAGGAGGCTGCAGGTGGGACAGGGATCTGGGGGAGAAGGCTGCAGGTGGGACAGGGATCTGGGAGAGGAGGCTGTGGGTGGGACACGGAGCTGGGAGAGGAGGCTGCAGGTGGGACACGGAACTGGGAGAGAAGGCTGCAGGTGGGACAGGGAGCTGGGAGAGGAGGCTGTGGGTGGGACACGGAGCTGGGAGAGGGGGCTGCAGGTGGGACAGGGAGCTGGGAGAGGAGGCTGTGGGTGGGACAGGGATCTGGGAGAGGAGGCTGCGGGTGGGACAGGGAGCTGGGAGAGGAGGCTGCGGGTGGGATACGGAGCTGGGAGAGGAGGCTGTGGGTGGGACAGGGAGCTAGGAGAGGAGGCTTTGGGTGGGACAGGGAACTGGGAGAGGAGGCTTTGGGTGGGATAGGGAGCTGGGAGAGGAGGCTGTGGGTGGGACACGGAGCTGGGAGAGGAGGCTTCAGGTGGGACACGGAGCTGGGAGAGGAGGCTGCAGGTGGGACAGGGAGCTGGGAGAGGAGGCTGTGGGTGGGACAGGGAGCTGGGAGAGGGGGCTGCAGGTGGGACAGGGAGCTGGGAGAGGAGGCTGTGGGTGGGACAGGGAGCTGGGAGAGGAGGCTGTGGGTGGGACAGGGAGCTGGGAGAGGAGACTGTGGGTGGGACAGGGAGCTGGGAGAGGAGGCTGTGGGTGGGACAGGGAGCTGGGAGAGGAGGCTGTGGGTGGGGACACAGAGCTGGGAGAGGAGGCTGCAGGTGGGACACGGAGCTGGGAGAGGAGGCTGCAGGTGGGACACGGAGCTTGGAGAGGAGGCTGCGGGTGGGACAGGGAGCTGGGAGAGGAGGCTGCGGGTGGGACAGGGAGCTGGGAGACGAGGCTGTGGGTGGGACAGGGAGCTAGGAGAGGAGGCTGTGGGTGGGACACAGAGCTGGGAGAGGAGGCTGCGGGTGGGACAGGGAGCTGGGAGAGGAGGCTGTTGGTGGGACACAGAGCTGGGAGAGAAGGCTGCGGGTGGGACAGGGAGCTGGGAGAGGAGGCTGTGGGTGGGACACGGAGCTGGGAGAAGAGGCTGTGGGTGGGACACGGAGCTGGGAGAGGAGGCTGCAGGTGGGACAGGGAGCTGGGAGAGGAGGCTGCAGGTGGGACAGGGAGCTGGGAAAGGAGGCTGCAGATGGGACAGGGAGCTGGGAAAGGAGGCTGCAGGTGGGACAGGGAGCTGGGAGAGGAGGCTGCAGGTGGGACAGGGAGCTGGGAGAGGAGGCTGCAGGTGGGACAGGGAGCTGGGAGAGGAGGCTGCAGGTGGGACAGGGAGCTGGGAGAGGAGGCTGTGGGTGGGACACAGAGCTGGGAGAGGAGGCTGCAGGTGGGGGGAGAGGAGGCTGCAGGTGGGACAGGGAGCTGGGAGAGGAGGCTGCGGGTGGGACAGGGAGCTGGGAGAGGAGGCTGCAGGTGGGACACGGAGCTGATGACAGAAGCTTGGTGAAGTATCAAGTGAGACATTTTGGGATGGGAAGCTCATATTATGTAGATGGTTCCTCTAAGAAAAGACACTTACTATCCTCTGAAGGCGAGCGGGACCTGCCATGACAGTACCGCCTTCTGCTGACGAACCACGAAGAGGACGGGGAACTCCAGATCATCGGAATTGGAGCGGACAAAAACCCGGAGAGCGTCCACCTGGAGGAGGAGAGCGGAGCAATGATGAATACGGAGCCAGCTGCACTTTTATATCATTATATCACAAAGTAACCTTTATTACGGGATCTATCGTTTTTTTATGAAAAAATAAGTAAAAAATTTGAAATTTTAATTGATTGGCACCTATTGAGCAAATCTGAAATAAAATATCTGGAATATATTATATGTGTTATCCAGCAAGGCAAAGCGCAATGCGCATCCAAAGAGCAACAAAACTGCTTTCAGATCATTGGAATCCGAAAAGTAACGCTGAATTCTGATTGGCTTTTCCAGATTTATATTATTGTCACAACGGACAGCAATGGGTGTAACACACCCACCCCTACCCCCACAATCCCACCCCACTCCTGCGCCTCTTTTTTGTTTTGTTTTTTTGCTTCTTTTTTCTCTTTTTTTTTCATACTCAGGGATACCTGGGAAGTCACGTGACCAGTGACGCAACGCGTCGGGTGGTGCCCTGTGACGTCAGTTCCAGTGGTGTTTTACGGCAGTGCTGTGAGAAGGCGAGTGCTGTACTATTCCTATTGCTTTTTAATGCGTTTTTTACCCTTACTTGATGTAAGCAGCTTCTTTGACTAAATACATTTACTTTTCATTTGGCAATATTGCACTATGGCTGTTCTTTGTTTTCTTTTGAGAGCCTGTCAGGAACCCTGTGACAGCTTTGGCGCCAGACAGGCTATTTAAACTGGGTCAGTACCCAGACTCAGATGCTGTTCCCCAGTATCCGATACCTGTTCCTGTTATCTGACCTGGCTTGTCCTGGACGCTCCTGCTTTCTGCCTGCACCTGATCCGGCCTGTTTTGACTTTGCATCTGCCTGCTACCTCCTGCTACCTCGCTGCCAGCCTCAGGGCCGTTTGAAGGAATTTGGGGGCCCCAAGCAAAATGGGGCCCCCAAGCACCCCCCCGCCCACCCCCATGCAAAGCCTACGTTAACGCTACACTCATTGTTTTTTCTATTCTTATCTCCTGTCCTTCCCTGTAGGCTGCCGCTGTAGTGTGGCCGAGCTCCTCTTCCCCCTGCCTCTTCCCCAGTCCCCTCTCATATAGTGCCGGGTACCGCATGTGGTACAGGAGATTCAGTTTTCTTGTCTTCCCAGCCGGACTGACAGGAAGTGAGCACTCAGTGTGCACTTCCTGTCAGTCTGGCCGGGAACAGGAAACTGAATCTCCTGTACCACACGCGGTACCCGGCCAGACTGACAGGACTCCAGGTGCAAGGAAGAGGAGCTCGGCCATGCTACAGCCTGGGAAGGGGAAGTTGGGGGCCCCAGGCCAGCTCGGGGCCCCAAGCAATTGTTTGTTTTGCCTGTCCTGTAGTGACGGGCCTGGCCAGCCTAATACCTGGCCTGTACCCTGACTCCGCTCCAGCCTACGCTTCTGTTCTTGACTTGTCCGCCAGTGTATGACCCGGCCTGCCTGCACCTGCTACCTCTCCAGTCCTTCATCCACCCCACCTGCAGTTACATCTGCTCTTCTTTCTGTGGTGTTCCTGTACCAAGCCAGTTCCTGCTATCTGCTGACAGCTGCTCCTGGTCTTCTCCTGTACTGGTGTTCCTCAGGGGTTTCAGTCCAGCGCCATTATCAGTGATCCTGCCAGGCACTCGTGCGACTCTGCACTCTTGCGCCTCCTGTCTGCTTTACCAGGGGCCTTGAGTCAGAGGGGTAAGAGAGGCCGTCCTCTGCATATCAGGCTCTAGGTATGTGACAGCACCATCTATACAAGAAGTGTAATTCCTTGGAGCGAGCCGTTTCCTCTATATATGGAATTACCTGAGATGTTTTGATGCCAAGTTTTGGACGTAGTTCTTCGTCTCCGCCTGGGACCTGGATGCCTTTCCAGATCCCTCAGCAGGATTCCTTATCTGACTATCTGATGAGTTTTGTTTGACCCTCGGGGTCATTGTTGGAGGTGAGCGGCCAATTCATAAATTTAACAGTCAATGTTTTATCTGTTTTTTCTTCTATCAAGTTATCCCTATGAGATTTTTACCTTTATATGAACTAGGGTTATCCCGATACCACCTTTTTAGGACCGAGTACAAGTACCGATACTTTTTTTCAAGTACTCGCCGATACCGAATACCGATACTTTTTTTAAATGTGTCCCCAAATGCAGCCATGTCCCCCACAAATGCAACCATGTCCCCCACATATGCAGCCATGTCCCCCACAGATGCAGCCATGTCCCCCACAGATGCAGCCATGCCCCCCACATATGCAGCCATGTCCCCCCACATATGCAGCCATGTCCCCCATATATGCAGCCATGTCCCCCCACATATGCAGCCATGTCCCCCCACATATGCAGCCATGTCCCCCATATATGCAGCCATGTCCCCCCGCATATGCAGCCATGTCCCCCCACATATGCAGCCATGTACCCCCACAGATGCAGCCATGTCCCCCACATATGCAGCCATGTCCCCCCACAGATGCAGCCATGTCCCCCACGAATGCAGCCATGTCCCCCCACATATGCAACCATGTCCCCCCACATATGCAGCCATGTCCCCCACAGATGCAGCCATGTCCCCCACAGATGCAGCCATGCCCCCCACATATGCAGCCATGTCCCCCACATATGCAGCCATGTCCCCCATATATGCAGCCATGTCCCCCCACATATGCAGCCATGTCCCCCCGCATATGCAGCCATGTCCCCCCGCATATGCAGCCATGTCCCCCCACATATGCAGCCATGTACCCCCACAGATGCAGCCATGTCCCCCACATATGCAGCCATGTCCCCCACATATGCAGCCATGTCCCCCCACAGATGCAGCCATGTCCCCCACGAATGCAGCCATGTCCCCCCACATATGCAGCCATGTCCCTCATATATGCAGCCATGTCCCCCCACATATGCAGCCACGTCCCCCCGCATATGCAGCCATTGTTCCCCCACATATGCACCCATGTCCCCCCACATATGCAGCCATGTACCCCCACAGATGCAGCCATGTCCCCCACATATGCAGCCATGTCCCCCACGAATGCAGCCATGTCCCCCCACATATGCAGCCATGTCCCCCCACAGATGCAGCCATGTCCCCCACATATGCAGCCATGTCCCCCGCCGCACCGCGTATAGACACACCCCCTTGCTTGGGCACTTTGATAGACAGAGGGGCAGCGGCGACGGGGGGGGGGGGTTGATTTGGTTGATTTGGGAGCTAGTATCGGATCTGGCATCAGGGGGCATTTGCGGGAGTACAAGTACTCCTGCAAAGGCTCAGTATCGGTCCCGATACCGATACTGGTATCGGGACAACCCTAATACGAACGGACTCCTACCATTGGGCTTTAGTTGGACTTTTATTCACAGTTATTTGTTTGTATGTTTGGATCCTCATCATATTCATTCTTTGAGTATACAGTAAAACCTTGGATTGTAAGCATACTGTAATTCGTTCCAGAAACACGCTTGTAATCCAAAGCATTTGTATATCAAAGCAAATTTCCCCATAAGTAGTGGTGCAACGGATCACAGTTGATCCGTGATCCGAAGGGGTCACCTCCTTCGTATCGGCACACACTGTGATCCGCGGATTGCCGGGGCTTCGGCTTAGCTCCGGAGCCGCGGCCATAACATTAGGAAAGGCTGCATCTTCGGGCTAGCTCCGGAGCCGCGGCCATAACATTAGGAAAGGCTGCATCTTCGGGCTAGCTCCGGAGCCGCGGCCATAACATTAGGAAAGGCTGCGTCTTCGGGCCTAGCTCCGGTGCCGCGACCATAACATTAGGAAAGGCTGCGTCTTCGGGCCTAGCTCCGGTGCCGCGGCCATAACATTAGGAAAGGCTGCATCTTCGGGCCTAGCTCCGGAGCCGCGGCCATAACATTAGGAAAGGCTGCATCTTCGAGCTAGCTCCGGAGCCGCGGCCATAACATTAGGAAAGGCTGCGTCTTCGGGCCTAGCTCCGGTGCCGCGGCCATAACATTATTAAAGGCTGCGTCTTCGGACCTAGATCCGGTGCCGCGGCCATAACATTAGGAAAGGCTGCATCTTCGGGCTAGCTCCGGAGCCGCGGCCATAACATTAGGAAAGGCTGCATCTTCGGGCTAGCTCCGGAGCCGCGGCCATAACATTAGGAAAGGCTGCGTCTTCGGGCCTAGCTCCGGTGCCGCGGCCATAACATTAGGAAAGGCTGCATCTTCGGGCTAGCTCCGGAGCCGCGGCCATAACATTAGGAAAGGCTGCATCTTCGAGCTAGCTCCGGAGCCACGGCCATAACATTAGGAAAGGCTGCGTCTTCGGGCCTAGCTCCGGTGCCGCGGCCATAACATTATTAAAGGCTGCGTCTTCGGGCCTAGCTCCGGTGCCGCGGCCATACCATTAGGAAAGGCTGCATCTTCGGGCTAGCTCCGGAGCCGCGGCCATAACATTAGGAAAGGCTGCATCTTCGGGCTAGCTCCGGAGCCGCGGCCATAACATTAGGAAAGGCTGCGTCTTTGGGCCTAGCTCCGGAGCTGCGGCCATAACATTAGGAAAGGCCGCGTCTTCGGGCCTAGCTCCGGAGCCGCGGCCATAACATTAGGAAAGGCTGCGGCTTCGGCCTAGCTCCGGAGCCGCGGCCATAACATTAGGAAAGGCTGCGTCTTCGGGCCTAGCTCCGGAGCCGCGGCCATAACATTAGGAAAGACTGCATCTTCGGGCTAACTCCGGAGCCGCGGTCATAACATTAGGAAAGGCCGCGGCTTCGGCCTTGCTCCGGAGCCACGTCCATCTTGGTACACCCGGTGGCGGCCCTCCTCTGTTTACACTCACAGAGGAGGGGGAGCCCACACTCGTGGGACACACCGCTGGTAGTCCTACTACTGGGGGGGGTCTGTCTGCACCGAGAGGGGGGGTCTGCACCGAGAGGGGGGGTCTGCACCGAGAGGGGGGGTCTGCACCGAGGGGGTTCTTTACTGAGGGGAGACTATAGTTGGTGGGGGGTGATACCATTTTTTTCTGCACCGGGTGACACCAACCTTAGTGACACCACTGCAGTGGGGGAGATGTGGATATTACAGTGGGAGGGGGGGGGGAATAATGGATATTACAGTGGGGGGGGGGAGATGTGGATATTACAGTGGGAGGGGGGGGGGGGAATTTACAGTGGGGGGGAGATGTGGATATTACAGTGGGAGGGGGGGGGGGGGGAATTTACAGTGGGGGGGAGATGTGGATATTACAGTGGCAGGGGGGGGATAATGGATATTACAGTGGGGGGGAGATGCGGATATTACAGTGGCAGGGGGAGGGGGTAATGGATATTACAGTGGGGGGGGGGAGATGTGGATATTACAGTGGCAGGGGGGAGGGAATAATGGATATTACAATGGGGGGGGGGGGGGAGATGTGGATATTACAGTGGCAGGGGGGGGGAATAATGGATATTACAGTGGGGGGGAGATGTGGATATTACAGTGGCAGGGGGGGGGGGGGATAATGGATATTACAGTGGGGGGGGAGATGTGGATATTACAGTGGCAGGGGGGGAAATAATGGATATTATAGTGGGGGGGGGGGATGTGGATATTACAGTGGCAGGGGGGGGGGGGATAATGGATATTACAGTGGGGGGGGGGGGAGATGTGGATATTACAGTGGCAGGGGGGGGGGGGGGGAATAATGGATATTACAGTGGGGGGGGGGGGGAGATGTGGATATTACAGTGGCAGGGGGGGAAATAATGGATATTATAGTGAGGGGGGGGGGGGAGAGATGTGGATATTAGGGAGATGTGGATATTACAGTGGGCAGGGGGGGGATAATGGATATTACAGTGGGGGGGGGGGGGAGATGTGGATATTACAGTGGCAGGGGGGGAGGGGATAATGGATATTACAGTGGGGGGGGGGAGATGTGGATATTACAGTGGCAGGGGGGGGATAATGGATATTACAGTAGGGGGGGGGGGAGATGTGGATATTACAGTGGCAGGGGGGGGGGGAATAATGAATATTACAGTGGGGGGGGGAGATGTGGATATTACAGTGCGGGTGAATTTTTTGTTTTTTTGCCGATCCGAAAAATGATCCAATCCGTGACTCCTGATCCGAGGAACAATCCGAACCGTGAGTTTTTTGATCCGTTGCACCCCTACCCATAAGAAATAATGGAAACTCAAATTTATGAACCATTTATTTATAAGTCCTTCAGTTTATAGTCCATATAAAAAGATTATAGCAATGTGACCAAGCTGTGTAACCATAAAATGTCCATTCATAAATGGGGATTAGAAGCAAATTCTGGCAGGAGCTCCAGAGTATAAAAGAGAAGAGAGGCGCCTCTAAGTGTAGCAATGAGTTGCTAAATGCTGTATCTTCCTTAAAGTGGTTGTATACCCTCTGATAGTACTTGCGCCTACATTAAGGCTTACCTGTAGGTGTATGCAATATCTCCTTAACCGACATGGTTAAGGAGATATTTGCAGAGAATCGGGCACCGATGTCTAAGGCGCGTGGCGCAGGCGCAATGAGCGCGGCAGGTCTTGAATGGGAGCCTGCCGGAAAGTACCGAAAATGTGCGAATGCGCGGGGATCATGCCGTTCCGCGCGCATGCGCGGGAGTGACGTCATCACAGGTTCGGCCAGTCACAGTGCTCACTCCGCTCTTCTTTTATGCTCAGTTGTGACATGACGCTACTCTTATATCAAGACATCGCTTGTAAATTAAGTCAATTTTTTTACCCACTTAAGCCCCGGACCATTTTCCTGGCCAAAGACCGGGCCACTTTTTGCAATTCGGCACTGCGTCCCTTTAACTGACAATTGCGCGGTCGTGCGATGTGGCTCCTAAACAAAAAAAAATGTCCCCACAAATAGAGCTTTCTTTTGGTGGCATTTGATCACCTCTGCGGTTTTTATTTTCTGCGCTATTAACCACTTCCTGCCCGGTCAATAGGAGATTGACGTCCGGGAAGTGGTTATGAAATCGTGACTGGACGTTGTCCAACGTCCTACAGGATTTCATGCCGCGCGCACCCATGGGGGCACGCAGCGCAGGGATCAGTGATGCGGGGTGTCAGTCTGACACCCTGCATCACCGATCTCGGTAGCGAGTCTCCGGCGGAGGCTCGCTACCACGTGATCAGCCGTGTCCAATCACGGCTGATCACGATGTAAACAGGAAGAGCCGTCAACGGCTCTTCCTCACTCGCGTCTGATCGGCGACTCTCCTGACAGGGGGGGGTTCGCGCTGTTTATCAGCACAGCCCCCCCTCGGATGGCCACACTAGACCACCAGGGAGTGCCCACACTGGAAGGGAAAAAGTAAAAAAAAAAAGGGGCAAAAAAAAAAAAGTCAGGATTTTTTTTTTTAAATAAAAACATGCCAGTAAAAAAAAAGAAGGGTGCCAGTCAGTGCCCACACATGGGCACTGACTGGCAACATAGATTCATCAGTGCCAACCCTCAGTGTCCATCAGTGCCACCCCACAGTGTCTATCAGTGCCACCCCTCAGTGCCAATCCATGCCCAGTGCCCACCTATCAGTGCCCATCTGTGCCACCCATAAGTACCCATCAGTGCCACCCATAAGTGCCACCCATGAGTGCCCATCTGTGCCGCCTATGAGTGCCCAGTGCCGCCTATGAGTGCCCATCAGTGCCCCCTATGAGTGCCCATCAGTGCCACCTATGAGTCCCCATTAGTGCCGCATACCAGCGCCGCCTATCAGTGCCCATCAGTGCCACCTCATCGGTGCCCATCAGTACTACCTCATTGGTGTCCATCAGTGCCACCTCATCAGTGCCCATCAGTGCCGCCATATCAGTGCCCGCAATTGAAAGAGAAAACATACTTATTTACAAAAAGTTAACAGAAAAAAATAAAAATGTATTTTTTTTTTCAAAATTTTTAGTCTTTTATTAGTTGTTGCGCAAAAAAATAAAAACCACAGAGGTGATCAAATGCCACCAAAAGAAAGCTCTATTTGTAGGGGGAAAAAGGACGCCAATTTTGTTTGGGCGCAGTGCAGCACGACAGCGCAATTGTCATTCAAAGTGCGACAGCGCTGAAAGCTAAAAATTGGCTTGGGCGGGAAGGTGCGTAAGTGCCCGGTATGGAAGTGGTTAAACGAAAATACAGTGACAATTTAATATTTTTTACTTTTTGCTATAATAAATATCCCCCCAAAAATATATAAATATTTTTTTCCCTCAGTTTAGGCCGATACGTATTCTTCTATATATTTTTGGTAAAAAAAAACGTGCTATAAAAATGCACTGATTACTGTAAAAATGCCACTGGCACTGAAGGGGTTAACCTGTAGAGCAGTGATGGCGAACCTTGGCACTCCAGATGTTTTTGAACTACATTTCCCATGATGCTCATGCACTCTGCAGTGTAGATGAGCATCATGGGAAATGTAGTTTCAAAACATCTGGAGTGCCAAGGTTCGTCATCACTGCTGTAGAGGGTGCTGAAGGGGTTAAGTGTGTCCTAGGGAGTGCTTGTAACTGTTAAGGGGTGTGGCTTGCAGTGACACGCCACCGATGACAGGGAACACGATCAGTGACAGTGCCACCTAGGCAGAAGGGGAGATGTTGTGTTTACAGATAGTGAGACTCGTTCTCTTTGTTTGTCATCCCTTTTGGACCCTGATTGCTGTCCTGAAGAAGCCTAATAGCGAAACGCGTAGACATCAAAGGGCTCATTGTACAAACTACATTATTTTATATGATTTTTTTTTATCCAAAAAGTGGAAGTTCAATTTTTGGGTGGAACTCGGCTTTAATGACACTGCCGCATGTCTAAGCATTTCTGAAAGCTCGCGACTCTGCGTGTGTTTCCCGCAACACACAAATGTGAGCCAATGAGGAATGACAATTATTTTTATTCAGGATTTATAGAGCGCCAACAGTTTACTCAGCGCTTTAGAAAATAAAAGGGAAACAATACAGTTATAATACAATAAAATACAAAAGGATGAAGAGGGCCCTGCTCAGAAGAGCTTACAATCTAATAATCCCTCCAAAACACCATTTTGCTGATTTCGACCATTTTCGGAAGTATGCAGCTTTTGAATTATTAGCGCTGAAGTGGCTCCCATATCAGGAAAGACTTTTATCTCCTGCGTTAATGGGTTGCAGCGGTTCGCAGTGTCTGAATAATTCATATTTACACATCACTGGGGCGGCGAGGATTACGCAACGCACTCCCCCCCCCCCTCCTCCCCACGGCACTCCCAGCTGAGCTCATTCGGAATAATTCTCAGAGATATACCGCCATCAGCGCGGAGTCTGGCGGGGGGATTCGCAGGGTTAATCAGTACACCGAGTTGCTTCTCACTCATGTCCTGCTTTACAACGCAGCAGCCTGGCAACCGGCCGCTTGTGGATGGATCTCCAGGAACGGCTCGTGATTCCCTCCTGTGTTGCCATGGCAACCGAGGCCTGGTACTGAACTGTGTGTGCGATTCTCCCGCACGGCCCCCCGATCACATCATCCATCTACAGCTTATTAATGTCAGAAATACGAGAAGGTGACAGAAAAAAAAGGAGGGGGGGTGCAATGGAAGCCATGATGGAGGCGCGGCGACCAAAGTTCTGTAAGGCCACAAACACGCATTCCAGCCGATGAAAGATTCATGGCGGCGGAACTTTTGTTCAAAATATAATCAGGATGATGTACATCACAAAAGCTTAATTTTTTGTCAGATATGAATGAAGTGGAGATAGGTGTGGACCTCTGTCATGTTTTACCGCTGTCCATGGCTCCACTGGAGAGATTTCCCCCCACTTTCTGTATGATCACTGGGACAGGAAGTGAGGTAGAAAATATCATAAGCAGACATAAACAAAACAAAAGACCCCACATGACCAAAATAAAAAGATCGCCTCTGACTTCCTGTATGATCACAGGACCAGAAGTGAGGTAAAATGCATTCTAAGCAAAACAAAAGACTCCACTTAACCCCACGGGAGAGATTTCCCCTCATTTCCTGTATGATCACTGGGCTAGGAAGTGAGGTAGAATCCGTCTCATGCAGACATAAACAAAACAAAAGACCCCACTGGAGAGCTTTCTCCCCACTTCTTCTATGATCACTGTGACAGGAAGTGAGGTAGTATCCTTCCAAAGCAAACATAAACACAACGGAAGACCCCACATGATCCCACTGGAGAGATTCCCCCCACTTCCTGTATGATTACTGGGACAGGAAGTGAGGTAGTATCCTTCAAATGCAAACATAAACACAACAAAAGACCCCCACATGTTCCCACCGGAGAGACCCCCCCCCCCCCACTTCCTGTGTGATCACTGGGACAGGAAAATTAAGTAAAGTTCATCCAACGCAGACATAAACAAAAGACCCCATTGGAGAGATTTCTCCCTACTTCTTGTGTGATCACTGGGACAGGAAGTGAGGTCGTACTGCCAATGCAAACATAAACGAAAGACTTTACATGACCCCAGTGGAGAGATTTCCCCTCATTTCCTGTATAATCACTGGGACAGGAAGTGAGGTAGTATGCTTCTAATGCAAACATAAACAAAACAAAAGACCCCACATGACCCTACTGGAGAGATTTTCCCTAATTTGATCATTGGGACAGGAAGTGAGGTAATATCCACTGAATGCAGACATAAACACGACAAAAGACCCCACATGACCCCATTTCAGAGATTTCCCCTCACTTCCTGTATCATCACTAGGACAGATGAGGTAGTATCCTTCCAACACAAACATAAACACAACAAAAGATCCCACTGGAGAGATTCCCCCAGCCCACTTCCTGTGTGATCACTGGGACAGAAAAGTGAAGTAGAATTCGTCCCACGCAGACATAAACAAAAGACCCCATTGGACAGATTTCTGCCCAATTCCTGTGTGATCACTGGGACAGAAAGTGAGGTAGTATCCTTCCAATGCAAACATAAACAAAACAAAAGACACCACATGACCCCAGTGGAGAGATTTCCCCTCATTTCCTGTATGATCACTGGGACAGAAAGTGAGGTAGTATGCGTTCAACGCAGACATGAATAAAATAAAAGACCCCCCCGGAGAGATTTAAGTGAGGTAATCCGTCCTAACCAGATATAAACAAAACAAAAGTCTAGGCCGCACAGGAAGTGAGGTAGAGCCGGCCAATGCAGGCATAAATAAAACAAAAGACCCCAGAGGACCCAGTGGAGAGACTTCGGCCCCTTTCACACTGGGGCGGGAGCCGCGGTGGCGGAATAGCGCCGCTAAAAATAGCGGCACTATACCGTCGTAATTGCCATGGGATTCGGGCGCTAGCGGTGCGTTATTAACCCCCGCTAGCGGCCGATAAAGGGTTAATACCGTCCGCAATGCGCATTAGGGGCGGTATTACCGGGCATTCTCATTGTTTTAAATGAGAAGGAGCGGTATACATACCGCTCCTCTCACCGCTCCAAAGATGCTGCTTGCAGGAGATTTTTTTCTCTCCTGTCAGCGCATCGCCTCAGTGTGAAAGCACTCGGGCTTTCACATTGAGAAGGCTGTGCAGGAGTTTTTCAGGCGGTATAACGGCGCTATTTTCCTGTTTCCACTCCTCAGCGTGAAATGGGGCCTAACCCTCACTTCCTGTATGATCACTGGTACAGGAAGTGAGGTAGAATCTACAAAAGCAGACATAAACAAAACAAAAGACCCCACTGGAGAGATTTCACCTCACTTCCTGTATGATGATCATTGATCACTAGGGGTGCAATGGATCGTCACCGATCCATGATCCGAACGGGTCGCCCCGTTCGGATCAGCACACCCCACGATCCGCGGAGCGCTCCGGAGCCTCAGCCTAGGAAAGTCCCCGGCTTCGCCCTAGCTCCGGAGCGGCGGCCCTCCTCTCTGTTCACACCCACAGAGGAGGAGGAGCCCGCGCTCGAGGGAAACACACGACGCTGTCTGAGGTCTGCACTATGTGGGGGTTACAGTCTGAGGTCTGCACTATGTGGGGGTTACCCTCTGAGGTCTGCACTACTAAGGGGGGTTACCGTCTGAGGTCTGCACTACTGTGGGGGGTTACCGTCTGAGGTCTGCACTACTGTGGGGTGTCTGTACTGAGGGGGGGACCATAGTGGGTGGGGGGGTGACACCATTTTTATTATTTTTTTACACCGAGTGACGCCACTGCAGTGGGGGGGGGGGGGGATGTGGATATTACAGTGGGGGAGATTTTTATTTTTTTTGCTGATCCGTGTCTCCTGATCCGAGGAACGATCCGAACCGTGAGTTTTTTGATCCGTTGCACCCTTAATGATCACTGGTACATGAAGTGAGGTAGAAACTGTCCTAAACAGATATAAACAAAAGTCTAGACCGCACACTGCTTTACTTCTCTCTTTCAATATCAACAAACTTTATTGACACCGCTAGCCATTCCGACATCCGATTCCTTAGGCTTTGCTCACACACTAGAACTCCTGTTTTTAATTTTGCTAAATGAAGTGATCTGGAAAGTATGAACAACTTTTAGGCCTCATGCACGCGGCCCGCAGCTGCTGCACACTATCATGGGGTGAGACTCCCTGCCCAGACTTCATAATGTCCGAAGTATTCTGACTCGGGACCTCCATGATATGATGATGCTGAAGCCTCTGGTATTTCCTTCTCGTGATGCACAGAGCTGCCTAATGCTGCTCATCAATGGCCCCTGGCACTGGCAGCTCTCAGGCCTGCAGCCTCGGCTCCCTCTCCAGAAGTTTAATTGCTTTCTAATGAGAAGAGAGCCCCGAGATCACAGACTTCCGAAGATAATGGCTTCCTATTGATCTTGGGGTTTATCTATCGGCTGCCAGCGGTAGGCATTGAACCATCACAATGAGAGGGAGGACCTGGAGGAAACTGGCAGGAGGAGGGATGACAGACGTCTGAAAAGGAGACCTTCCGCTCAAGGCGCCGAGTCTTCCACCCTCCTGACACGAATTCTTTGGAAAATCCGGTCTTTCCTGTAAGCCTAAAGTGTATCAAAAGCCGAAACTTTTTGTTTTAATGGCATAGGGAATTTTAACACGTATCACCAAAACGCGAAAACGCGAAAACTTTCAGTAGGACATCTGGGTCCCCTGCGGTGATCTATAGTTCCTCCTGGTGAACCCTACATCAGGGTTGTCTTAATGAGAGGGTACACCTAGGCACTGCCCAGGGGCCCCAGCTGCATGGGGGGCCCCTGCCCTTTCCCCAAAAGAGCTGGTCCTTGAGCCCGGGCTACCCCTCTACATCCCAGATATCCCCTAAACACTCTGACCCCTCTACACCCCAGATATCCCCCCAGCACTCTGACCCCTCTACACCCCAGATATCCCCCCAGCACTCTGACCCCTCTACACCCCAGATATCCCCCCAGCACTCTGACCCCTCTACATCCTAGATATCCCCCCAGCACTCTGACCCCTCTACATCCTAGATATCCCCCCAGCACTCTGACCCCTCTACACCCCAGATATCCCCCCAGCACTCTGACCCCTCTACACCCCAGATATCCCCCCAGCACTCTGACCCCTCTACATCCCAGATATCCCCCAGCACTCTGACCCCTCTACATCCTAGAAATCCCCCCAGCACTCTGACCCCTCTACACCCCAGATATCCCCCCAGCACTCTGACCCCTCTACATCCCAGATATCCCCTAAACACTCTGACCCCTCTACACCCCAGATATCCCCCCAGCACTCTGACCCCTCTACACCCCAGATATCCCCCCTGCACTCTGACCCCTCTACACCCCAGATATCCCCTAAACACTCTGACCCCTCTACACCCCAGATATCCCCCCCAGCACTCTGACCCCTCTACACCCCAGATATCCCCCCAGCACTCTGACCCCTCTACATCCTAGATATCCCCCCAGCACTCTGACCCCTCTACACCCCAGATATCCCCCAGCACTCTGACCCCTCTACACCCCAGATATCCCCCCAGCACTCTGACCCCTCTACATCCTAGATATCCCCCCAGCACTCTGACCCCTCTACACCCCAGATATCCCCCCAGCACTCTGACCCCTCTACACCCCAGATATCCCCCAGCACTCTGACCCCTCTACACCCCAGATATCCCCCCAGCACTCTGACCCCTCTACATCCTAGATATCCCCCCAGCACTCTGACCCCTCTACACCCCAGATATCCCCCCAGCACTCTGACCCCTCTACACCCCAGATATCCCCCAGCACTCTGACCCCTCTACACCCCAGATATCCCCCCAGCACTCTGACCCCTCTACATCCTAGATATCCCCCCAGCACTCTGACCCCTCTACACCCCAGATATCCCCCAGCACTCTGACCCCTCTACACCCCAGATATCCCCCAGCACTCTGACCCCTCTACACCCCAGATATCCCCCAGCACTCTGACCCCTCTACATCCTAGATATCCCCCCAGCACTCTGACCCCTCTACATCCCAGATATCCCCTAAACACACTGACCCCTCTACACCCCAGATATCCCCCCAGCACTCTGACCCCTCTACACCCCAGATATCCCCCAGCACTCTGACCCCTCTACACCCCAGATATCCCCCCAGCACTCTGACCCCTCTACATCCTAGATATCCCCCCAGCACTCTGACCCCTCTACACCCCAGATATCCCCCAGCACTCTGACCCCTCTACACCCCAGATATCCCCCCAGCACTCTGACCCCTCTACACCCCAGATATCCCCCCAGCACTCTGACCCCTCTACATCCTAGATATCCCCCCAGCACTCTGACCCCTCTACACCACAGATATCCCCCCAGCACTCTGACCCCTCTACACCCCAGATATCCCCCCAGCACTCTGACCCCTCTACACCCCAGATATCCCCCAACACTCTGACCCCTCTACACACCAGATATCCCCCAACACTCTGACCCCTCTACACCCCAGATATCCCCCCCAGCACTCTGACTCCTCTACACACCAGATATCCCCCAGCACTCTGACCCCTCTACACCCCAGATATCCCCCCAGCACTCTGACCCCTCTATACCCTAGATATTCCTCCAGCACTCTGACCCCTCTACACCCCAGATATCCCCCCAGCACTCTGACCCATCTACACCCCAGATATCCCCCCATCACTCTGACCCATCTACACCCCAGATATCCCCCCCAGCACTCTGACTCCTCTACACACCAGATATCCCCCCAGCACTCTGACCCCTCTACACCCCAGATATCCCCCAGCACTCTGACCCCTCTATACCCTAGATATTCCTCCAGCACTCTGACCCCTCTACACCCCAGATATCCCCCCAGCACTCTGACCCATCTACACCCCAGATATCCCCCCAGCACTCTGACCCATCTACACCCCAGATATCCCCCCAGCACTCTGACCCCTCTACACCCCAGATATCCCCCAGCACTCTGACCCCTCTACACCCCAAATATCCCCCAGCACTCTGACCCCTCTACACCCCAGATATCCCCCCAGCACTCTGACCCCTCTACACCCCAGATATCCCCCCAGCACTCTGACTCCCCTACACACCAGATATCCCCCCAGCACTCTGACCCCTCTACACCCCAGATATCCCCCCAGCACTCTGACCCCTCTATACCCTAGATATTCCCCAGCACTCTGACCCCTCTACACCCCAGATATCCACCAGCACTCTGACCCCTCTACACCCCAGATATCCCCCTAGCAATCTGACCCATCTACACCCCAGATATCCCCCAGCAATCTGATCCCTCTACACCCCAGATATCCCCCAACACTCTGACCCCTCTACACACCAGATATCCCCCCAGCACTCTTACCCCTCTACACCCCAGATATCCCCCCAGCACTCTGACCCATCTACACCCCAGATATCCCTCTAGCATGCTGACCCCTCTACACCCCAGATATCCCCCCAGCACTCTGACCCCTCTACACCCCAGATACCCCCCAGCACTCTGACCCCTCTACACCCCAGATATCCCCCAGCACTCTGACCCCTCTACACCCCAGATATCCCCCCAGCACTCTGACCCATCTACACCCCAGATATTCCCCCAGCACTCTGACCCATCTACACCCCAGATATCCCCCCAGAACTCTGACCCATCTACACCCCAGATATCCCCCAGCACTCTGACCCCTCTACACCCCAGATATCCCCCCAGCACTCTGACCCCTCTATACCCTAGATATTCCTCCAGCACTCTGACCCCTCTACACACCAGATATCCCCCCAAACACTCTGACCCCTCTACACCCCAGATATCCCCCAGCACTCTGACCCATCTACACCCCAGATATCCCCCTAGCACTCTGACCCCTCTACACCCCAGATATCCCCCCAGCACTCTGACCCATCTACACCCCAGATATCCCCCAGCACTCTGACCCCTCTACACCCCAAATATCCCCCCAGCACTCTGACCCCTCTACACCCCAGATATCCCCCCAGCACTCTGACCCCTCTACACCCCAGATATCCCCCCAGCACTCTGACTCCCCTACACACCAGATATCCCCCAGCACTCTGACCCCTCTACACCCCAGATATCCCCCCAGCACTCTGACCCCTCTATACCCTAGATATTCCCCAGCACTCTGACCCCTCTACACCCCAGATATCCACCCAGCACTCTGACCCCTCTACACCCCAGATATCCACCCAGCACTCTGACCCCTCTACACCCCAGATATCTCCCTAGCAATCTGACCCATCTACAGCCCAGATATCCCCCCAGCACTCTGACCCTCTACACCCCAGATATCCCCCCAGCACTCTGACCCCTCTACACCCCAGATATCCCCCCAGCACTCTGACCCCTCTACACCCCAGATATCCCCCAGCACTCTGACCCCTCTACACCCCAGATATCCCCCCAGCACTCTGACCCATCTACACCCCAGATATTCCCCCAGCACTCTGACCCATCTACACCCCAGATATCCCCCCAGAACTCTGACCCATCTACACCCCAGATATTCCCCCAGCACTCTGACCCCTCTACACCCCAGATATCCCCCCAGCACTCTGACCCCTCTATACCCTAGATATTCCTCCAGCACTCTGACCCCTCTACACCCCAGATATCCCCCAGCACTCTGACCCATCTACACCCCAGATATCCCCCCAGCACTCTGACCCATCTACACCCCAGATATCCCCCATGCAGCACTCTGACCCCTCCACACCCCAGATATCCCCCCAGCACTCTGACCCATCTACACCCCAGATATCCCCCAGCACTCTGACCCCTCTACACCCCAAATATGCCCCCAGCACTCTGACCCCTCTACACCCCAGATATCCCCCAGCACTCTGACCCCTCTACACCCCAGATATCCCCCCAGCACTCTGACTCCCCTACACACCAGATATCCCCCAGCACTCTGACCCCTCTACACCCCAGATATCCCCCCAGCACTCTGACCCCTCTATACCCTAGATATTCCCCCAGCACTCTGACCCCTCTACACCCCAGATATCCACCCAGCACTCTGACCCCTCTACACCCCAGATATCCCCCTAGCAATCTGACCCATCTACACCCCAGATATCCCCCAGCACTCTGACCCCTCTACACCCCAGATATCCCCCAGCACTCTGACCCCTCTACACCCCAGATATCCCCAGCACTCTGACCCCTCTACACCCCAGATATCCCCCCCAGCAATCTGATCCCTCTACACCCCAGATATCCCCAAACACTCTGACCCCTCTACACCCCAGATATCCCCCCAGCACTCTGACCCATCTACACCCCAGATATCCCCCCAGCACTCTGACCCCTCTACACCCCAGATATCCCCCCAGCACTCTGACCCCTCTACACCCCAGATATCCCCCAGCACTCTGACCCATCTACACCCCAGATATTTCCCCAGCACTCTGACCCATCTACACCCCAGATATCCCCCCAGAACTCTGACCCATCTACACCCCAGATATCCCCCCAGCACTCTGACCCATCTACACCCAGATATCCCCCCAGCACTCTGACCCATCTACACCCCAGATATCCCCCAGCACTCTGACCCCTCTACACCCCAGATATCCCCCAGCACTCTGACCCCTCTACACCCAGATATCCCCCCAGCACTCTGACCCCTCTACACCCCAGATATCCCCCCAGCACTCTGACCCATCTACACCCCAGATATCCCCGCCTCCTGCCTACTTGATTTCTCTTTACCTGCGCTGTCTCCATTGTAGGGGCCCCAGAGCATTTTACTTTGCCCAGGGACCCATGATGCCATTAAGACGGCCCTGCCCTACATCAGTAGTATTGTGGAGGTCAGCAAGATGAACCGACGATCACTTGACGATTACTAGGTATGAGCCCGCGGTTTGAGTCGAACGTAAGTTCAACTTATATATCGGGTGTTCGTTTGTTCCAAAACAAACCGAACATATGGGGCGTTCGCGGGAAATTCGAGCTCCGTGGATGCCCCATGATGCACTGCGAAATCGCTTAAACGCTAAACACTTAATCACTTAAATACTAAACCTTTTTTTGAAATTTGTTGTTTTCAAGTTAAAATCATTTTTTTTTTTGGCTAGAAAGTTACTCAGAACCCTAAGAGTTATATATACCGTATATGTGAAAAAATGTTATTGCGCTCATTAATGTGACAAAAGGAAATAAAGCTGCAATCCAAAAGTGTTATACTACACAGAAACCATATGACCAAAAAAATGAGATTGCGCTAAATATTATAAATAAGTGATTTGAAATGCTGATTAAGCATGTGCACAGATAAATAAGTCCATCAACATATATAAAAGTTTATAATCCAGTGATCCCACGGGTGCTGACAAATCAACTTGGAAAAGTGTGGTATAGATGAAACCTCCACCGAAATCACATATAGGGCCAGATTCAGGTACATGAGAGTATCTTTCCTCTGGAGTAACGCTTCTCATTTACGTTACTCTGAAGACCCTTTCAGCGCAAGTCCTGTAATTCACATAGCAGTTGCGCGTAAACTTGCGCCAGAGTAACGATAATGCGCTGGCGTAACCCGACGCAAGTGGAAGTGGGTGTGATCATATGTAAATGATGGGCGGAGCCCAGCTCAGAGGCTTACGTTCAGCGCATCAACCACGGAGCATGCGCAGTGAGTGAGGCTCCACTCGCCCCCTTTGTGCGCATGCTCACAACTTCCGTCGGCACCACTTCACGGGAAACGTCAGCGCAATGCCTTCTGTTGGGCGTGTAAATGCGCCCGTAGAAGCGCCATTCCGGCACTAAAGTATATCCTGCTCCCCCTCCCCGCAGTGATGTTACTTTTGTTCTGAGATGGCTGCTCCCGTTCCCCGCAAACACACAGGAGAAAGCTGAACTTTAATGGCCGGGAGCTGTCAGCCATCATCTCGGCTATGGAGACCTATGATGTCTTCCTCCATGGCTGTAAAATTTGACAGACAAGCATGGACAGAGGTGTTGTCCTGCAAGTTGGGGTGCTCAGCTAGCTCTTATCGTCGGTAACGCTGCTGTAGCTGCTCTCCTGCTGACCTGAGGCCATCTGGAGTAAAGATAAAGCAGCCTTTTGTAGAAATAACTTTGCGCCGGACGGACGAGATACGCGCGGCGCATGTAGCCAGCGTATGGTGCTAATCCGTTCGTGAATTGGGAAAAATCCCTCATTTGCATATTTGCAGGGGAAATCAATGGGCGCGACTGATGCGCCCAGCGAAAATAAGCGCTGACGATACTCTGGCGTCGGAACGTTCTGCCGGTCGCAAATGACCCGTTATTGGGCGCATCTAGTTTGGTGGGTACGGGCACATAGAAACGACGGCGCATCATCACAGTTACGCGGCGCATATCCAAATACTCCAGCGCAAGTGTTCGTGAATCTGGCCCATAGCCTCTTACCAAAAAGACATGATATATAAGCCTGATACGATCTATGATGCCACGTAGGGAGGAGACGTTCTGACGTCACCGCGTGCTCCAATCGCTCTACCCGGAATACGGGCTGTTTGTTCCAAGCCAGCCGGCTGCTGTGTTTTATGCGATGCTTCTTCACTCTTGATGTAAGTGCAAGTCGTCTCTTTTTATTCTCAATAAAAAGGGTTTTATGCTATGTGAAGCCTTGTGTTTTATATGTGCCTGTTGCCTGTTGATGACCCGTCGGGAGACATTTTACATCTGTAAACCAGGCTGTATGCAGTGGAGCTTCCTAGTGACCATCACCTGGCATCATAGATCGTATCAGGCTTATATATCATGTCTTTTTGGTAAGAGGCTATATGTGATTTCGGTGGAGGTTTCATCTATACCACACTTTTCCAAGTTGATTTGTCAGCACCCGTGGGATCACTGGATTATAAACTTTTATATATGTTGATGGACTTATTTATCTGTGCACATGCTTAATCAGCATTTCAAATCACTTATTTATAATATTTAGCGCAATCTCATTTTTTTGGTCATATATACCGTATATACTCGAGTATAAGCCGACCAGAATATAAGCCGAGGCACCTAATTTTACCACAAAAAATGGGAAAATGTATTGACTTGAGTATAAGCCTAGGGTGTCCACCTGCATGCCTCACTGTGTCCATGCCCATGCCTCACTGTGCCCATACCTCACTGTGCCCATGCCTCACTGTGTCCCTGCCTCACTGTGTCCCTGCCTCACTGTGCCCATGCCTCACTGTGCCCATGCCTCACTGTGCCCATGCCTCACTGTGTCCATGTCTCACTGTGTCCCTGCCTCACTGTGTCCCTGCCTCACTGTGCCCATGCCTCACTGTGCCCATGCCTCACTGTGCCCATGCCTCACTGTGTCCCTGCCTCACTGTGCCCATGCCTCACTGTGCCCATGCCTCACTGTGCCCATGCCTCACTGTGTCCCTGTCTCACTGTGTCCCTGCCTCACTGTGTCCCTGCCTCACTGTGTCCCTGCCTCACTGTGCCCATGCCTCACTGTGTCCCTGCCTCACTGTGTCCCTGCCTCACTGTGTCCCTGCCTCACTGTGCCCATGCCTCACTGTGTCCCTGCTTTACTGTGCCCATGCCTCACTGTGCCCATGCCTCACTGTGTCCATGACTAGACTGACGTTTAACATGGGAGTCTATGGAAGGGGTGCCTGGCTTTGAAAAAAATCGGTCCTCCCTGGCCGTATGCCCCCCAAACAACAAACTTTGCACACTTGTAGGGGAAGAGTGGGGCTACGTGTATGCCAAGTTTGGGGTCCAGGGGACCTATGACTGTCCAGTACTGTGTCCCCAAATTCACCGGAGAAATTACCGTTTAACATGAGAGGGGTGCCCGACTTTAAAAAATCAGTGCCCCCCCTTGGCCGTAGGTCCCCCGGACAACAAACTTAGCACACTTGTAGAGGAAAAGTGGGGCTACATGTGTGCCAAGTTTCTTTTGTTACCGGGTCCCCAAAGTCTGGGAGATCAGGCGCAAAAAAGTGACTCGAGCGTAAGCAGAGGGGGGCATTTTCAGCACAAAAAAATGTGCTGAAAAACTCGGCTTATACTCGAGTATATACGGTAAGTATTTTTTTTTTTTTAGTAGAGACCCTAGAGAATAAAATGGTGGTTGTTGCAATATGTTATGTCACGTTGTATTTACGCAGCGGTTTTTCAAATGCAATTTTTGGGAAAATATTACTTTAATGAATAAAAAAAAAAAACTAACCAGTAAAGTTTGGGCAAATTTTTTTTGTATAATGTGAAAAAGATTTTACGCGGCGAGAATCGTGATCTTTATTCTAAGCAAAAAAAATCGTCATTCTCATTTTTCCCAGAATCACGCAGCTCTAATAAATATATATTTGTAAAATATATAATACTGCAAAGTCCACTTTAAACACCTTCCATTGATAACTATGTCGGGTGAATGAGGGAAATGAACGAAGGTCCTTCATGTCAGACGGTTGGGACGCTTCCAACTATTTTGTTAGGTTGTAATTACATTTGGAAAGAGAAGGTTACATTTAGGTAAACAGAGCAAACAATGATCCTCCCGGACCTGCACAGATGTACTATTTGCAGTAATGAAGTCTCAGCCTCCGACTCGGTATAATCCTCCTAAATGCTTTATTCTAATGACTGTGCCAGTTCTGGCCAAACCAGTACGTGGAATGTGATCATCAGCCTGGGAACCAGAGCCTAAGGAGCCTGAGCAGAGCTGAGCTCCGAGTCTTTACATATAAAAAGCTTTCCCGTCATTTTTATTACTTGTTTAACCACTTAAGACCCGGACCAAAATGCAGGTAAAGGACCTTGCCCCTTTTTGCGATTCGGCACTGCGTCGTTTTAACTGACAATTGCGCGGTCGTGCGACGTGGCGTGCGAATTGGCGTCCTTTTTTCCCCACAAATAGAGCTTTCTTTTGGTGGTATTTGATCATCTCTGCGGTTTTTATTTTTTGCGCTAGAAACAAAAATAGAGCGACAATTTTTAAAAAAATGCAATATTTTTTACTTTTTGCTATAATAAATATCCCCCAAAAATATATAAAAAAACATTTTTTTTCCTCAGTTTAGGCCGATATGTATTCTTCTACCTATTTTTGGTAAAAAAAATCGCAATAAGCGTTTATCGGTTGGTTTTCGCAAAATTTATAGCGTTTACAAAATAAGGGATAGTTTTATTGCATTTTTATCAAAAAATTTTTTTTTACTATTAATAGCGGCGATCAGCGATTTTTTTCGTGACTGCGACATTATGGTGGACACTTCGGACAATTTTGACACATTTTTGGGACAATTGTCATTTTCACAGCAAAAAATGCATTTAAATTGCATTGTTTACTGTGGAAATGACAGTTGCAGTTTGGGAGTTACCCACAAGGGGGCTCTGTGACTTTGAGTGTTCCCTGTGTGTGTTTACAACTGTAGGGGGGTGTGGCTGTAGGTGTGACGTCCAGGGATGATGCGATCGATGCTGCCGCCACAGAGAAGCACGGGGAAGCCGTGTTTACAGACGGCTCTCCCCGTTCTTCAGCTCCAGGGACGGATCGCCGCACTCCAGCGGCGATCGGGTACGCGAGTCCCGGGCGCGCACCTGTGGCCCACGGCTGGGTACTAAAATCAACGTATATATACGTTGATGTGCCCAGCCGTGCCATTCTGCCGACGTAAATGTGCAGTAGGCGGTCCTTAAGTGGTTAAAGGTAAAAAAAAAAAAATTACCTAAATATTTACCATAGTGCAGTCAACCGCAATGCAAGGCTTTCTCCCTGGTGTGGAGAAAGCCTCTTGAGGGGGGAGGAGGTGAGCAGGAGTGTCAGGACACTCTCTACTTTGCAGATAGAGAAAGGAGCTATGTGTTAGTGGGTGTCCTGACACTCCTGCTCGCCATCTCCTCCCTCAAGAGGCTTTTTCCACACCAGGGAGAAAGCCTTGAATTACTGTATGGAGTTACAGACAGAAGAACAGGAAGTGAGGATTTCTCAGAAGAAATTCGGACATTTAAAAGCAAAATGGAAGGATGAGGTTAGTGAAGGAGGACTGCACTACGGTAAAGGAAGCTATTTAGGGCAAAAAAATTACCATTACAACCCCTTTAAGCATTAAAATTGATTTATTGTATGAACCAAATGTGTTGAAAGTTGAAAAAATAATTTACTGAAACTGGAGAGTGCAAAATCTGGTGCAATTGTGACTAGTAACCAATCAGCTTCTAACTTCAGCTTGTTCAATGAAGCTTTGACAATAAAATCTAAGACAGGTATTTGCACCCACTTCCGGGAACACACGACTTCCAGAACACAACGGCAGTGGCGTATCTAGGGTATGGCAGCCATGGCAAGTACCATGGGCGCCATGGGGAGGGGGGCGCCAAAAAAGCCACCTCCCTCACGAAAAAAAACCCACCCGTCCTTCCGCGGCTGCCTTCCGCACTAATGTAGCTCACGGAGCCGCGGGTGGTCTGATGGAGCACATCACCGACACTGCAATTTGCTAATATTGCTACTTGGCCTGGGGAGGGGATTGACAGGTGCCCCCATGGTGGCCGATGACTGGCCAGACCATGTAGGGTATGGTAACAGTGGCTCTGCCTACCCTCCTCTGTGCGGCATCATCTTCTCCCCAGAGCGGTGGGCACAGTGGCTGCGTTTGCTGGGCACAGTGGCTGCAATTTTTTTTTTTTGTTTTCCAGTTTGTTTGCGCCCCCAAAAAAAAATTTGACCACCAGCCGCCAGTGGTCCCCAGTGTCCCTCTGTCCTCGTCAAACTGCGTCCCTCCCTGTCTCTGATTATCCGAAAGATGGGTTTCAAATGTTTTGACAGGGGCGCAGTTTCAGTGCTTGCCATAGGCGCCATTTTCACTAGATACGCCTCTGCACAACGGGGACCAGTGAGGACGCTGCAGCAGGGAATCAGGCAGTGAAGCCGCAACGTTTCACTTTCTGATTCCCTCACAGAGGATGGTCGGGTCTCCTGCACCCAGCCCCTCCCCTCGGTCAATCGATACCCGCATCTGCAGGTCCCCTGCTGCCAGCCCCACTGCCCCCACTACAGTTGGTCGGGTCTCCTGCACCCAGCCCCTCCCCTCGGTCAATCGATACCCGCATCTGCAGGTCCCCTGCTGCCAGCCCCACTGCCCCCACGACAGTTGGTCGGGTCTCCTGCACCCAGCCCGTCTCCCCGGTCGATCGATGCTGCATTTGCCCCATCTAGGTCGTAAGCTTCCTCCGGGTGGTGGGGGCAGCCAATAGGACCGCTTTTCCTTTCGGCCAATCAGATCTCAGGACCCGCATCCTGCTCCGAGCCCACCCTTTTTTAAAGCCAATTCCGGCTCTAATCATGTGCTTCTAAAGAACAAAAAAACAAAACAAAAAAAAAACTCCCATTTGCATCCATGTGTCCGACGCCCCGCTTAGATGGATTAGAAGGCGGCACTCCTGCTCCCCTTATGGATGGGCCACCGCTGCCGTCTCCTCTTCTGGACTGAAGTCGGATACCAGTACGACTTCGGCATGACTTGCATGAGACTTCTTTAGAACTCAATGCAAGTCTGCGAAAGTCAGACCAAAAGCAGTGCAGGAAACTTCTTCGAAGTCAGAGCGACTCAAGTCGCAGCGATTAGAACAGTTACTCAAAACAAATAATCTCTTAGATTGTAAACTCCAAGGAGCAGGGCCCTCTGATTCATACTGTATTACTGTATTTGTACAGTTACAGTCTACCCTCAAGTTGTAAAGTGCTGTGTAAGCTGTTGGCCTGTATAATAATAATAATAAAAAACACCAGGTGCAAAAAAAAAAAAGGGGGAAGTACACAAAAAAGTGCACAGGGTGTACACCTGGTCCTCCTTTGAAGAGAAAGGACCTGGTCCTGATTCCCCAGGGTGCAAGTAGTGGAGGCTAGTGCTCAATATTTTGGGGAAGGGAGCAGCAAACAACCCCCCCCCCCAGGAGATGGACAGGAATACAACAACTGACCCCCCCCCTTTGGGAGACAGATGGGAAGGCAGCGATGCAGCAGACGCCTTACCTTAGGAGGCAGGGGGAAGAAAGAGCCAGGAAGAAGGGGGGAAGAAAGAGCCGGAAAGAAAGGGGGAAGAAAGAGCCGGAAAGAAAGGGGGAAGAAAGAGATGGGAAGACGGGGGAAAGAAAGAGCCAGGAAGAAGGGGGGAAGAAAGAGCCAGGAAGAAGGGGGGAAGAAAGAGCCGGAAAGAAGGGGGGAAGAAAGAGCCGGGAAGAAGGGGGGAAGAAAGAGCCGGGAAGAAGGGGGGGGGGAGAAAGAGCCGGGAAGAAAGGGGAAAGAAAGAGCCGGGAAGAAGGGGGGAAGAAAGAGCCGGGAAGAAGGGGGGAAGAAAGAGCCGGGAAGAAAGGGGAAAGAAAGAGTCGGGAAGAAAGAGCCAGGAAGAAGGGGGGAAGAAAGAGCCGGAAAGAAAGGGGGAAGAAAGAGCCGGAAAGAAAGGGGGAAGAAAGAGCCGGGAAGAAAGGGGAAAGAAAGAGCCGGGAAGAAAGAGTCGGGAAGAAAGAGCAAGGAAGAAGGGGGGAAGAAAGAGTCGGGAAGAAGGGGGGAAGAAAGAGCCGGAAAGAAGGGGGGGAAGAAATAGCCGGGAAGAAAGGGGAAAGAAATAGCCGGGAAGAAAGGGAGAAGAAAGAGACCGGAAGAAGGGGGAGAAAGAGACAGGAAGAAGGGGGGAAGAAAGAGCCGGGATGAAGGGGGGAAGAAAGAGCCGGGAAGAAAGGGGGAAGAAAGAGTTGGGAAGAAAGGGGAAAGAAAGAGCTGGGAAGAAAGGGGAAGAAAGAGTCGGGAAGAAAGAGCCAGGAAGAAGGGGGGAAGAAAGAGTTGGGAAGAAAGAGCCAGGAAGAAGGGGGGAGATAGAGCCGGAAAGAAGGGGGGAAGAAAGTGCCGGGAAGAAGGGGGGAAGAAAGAGCAGTGAAGAAGGGGGAAGAAAGAGCAGTGAAGAAGGGGGGAAGAAAAAGCCGGGATGAAGGGGGGAAAAAGGGGGGAAGAAAGAGCCGGGAATAAGGGGGGAAGAAAGAGCCCGGGAAGGAGGGGGAAGAAAGAGCCATGAATAAGGGGGGAAGAAAGAGCCGGGAAGAAGGGGGGGGGGAGAAAGAGCCGGGAAGAAAGAGCTGGGAATAAGGGGGGAAAAAAGAGCTGGGAATAAGGGGGGAAAAAAGAGCTGAGAAGAAGGGGGGAATAAAGAGCCGGGAAGAAAGGGGAAAGAAATAGCCAAGAAGAAAGGGAGAAGAATGAGACAGGAAGAAGGGGGGAGAAAGAGACAGGAAGAAGGGGGGAAGAAAGAGCCGGAAAGAAGGGGGGAAGAAAGAGCCGGGAAGAAAGGGGGAAGAAAGAGCCGGGAAGAAAGAGCCGGGAAGAAAGGGGAAAGAAAGAGCAGTGAAGAAAGGGGAAGAAAGAGTCGGGAAGAAAGAGTCAGGAAGAAGGGGGGAAGAAAGAGTTGGGAAGAAAGAGCCAGGAAGAAGGGGGGAGATAGAGCCGGGAAGAAGGGGGGAAGAAAGTGCCGGGAAGAAGGGGGTAAGAAAGAGCAGTGAAGAAGGGGGGAAGAAAGAGCCGGGATGAAGGGGGGAAAAAGGGGGGAAGAAAGAGCCCGGGAAGGAGGGGGAAGAAAGAGCCCGGGAAGGAGGGGGAAGAAAGAGCCCGGGAAGGAGGGGGAAGAAAGAGCCATGAATAAGGGGGGAAGAAAGAGCCGGGAAGAAGGGGGGGGGAGAAAGAGCCGGGAAGAAAGAGCTGGGAATAAGGGGGGGGGGGAAGAGCCGGGAAGAAGGGGGGAAGAAAGAGCCGGGAAGAAGGGGGGAAGAAAGAGCCGGGAAGAAGAGGGAAGAAAGAGCTGGGAAGAAGGGGGGGAAAACGAGCCGGGAAAAAGGGGGGAAGAAGGAGCCGGGAAGAAAGGGGGAAAGAAAGAGCAGTAGAGAAGGGGGAAAGAAAGAGCCGGAGAGAAGGGGGAAAGAAAGAGGGAAGGGAGCAGCAAACAACCCCCCCCCCCCCAGGAGATGGACAGGAATACAACAACTGACCCCCCCCTTTGGGAGACAGATGGGAAGGCAACGATGCAGCAGACGCCTTACCTTAGGAGGCAGGGGGAAGAAAGAGCCAGGAAGAAGGGGGGAAGAAAGAGCCGGAAAGAAAGGGGGAAGAAAGAGCCGGAAAGAAAGGGGGAAGAAAGAGCCGGGAAGAAAGGGGAAAGAAAGAGCCGGGAAGAAAGAGCCGGGAAGAAAGAGTCGGGAAGAAAGAGTCGGGAAGAAAGAGCAAGGAAGAAGGGGGGAAGAAAGAGTCGGGAAGAAGGGGGGAAGAAAGAGTCGGGAAGAAGGGGGGAAGAAAGAGTCGGGAAGAAGGGGGGAAGAAAGAGCCGGAAAGAAGGGGGGGAAGAAAGAGCCGGGAAGAAAGGGGAAAGAAATAGCCGGGAAGAAAGGGAGAAGAAAGAGACCGGAAGAAGGGGGGAGAAAGAGACAGGAAGAAGAGGGGAAGAAAGAGCCGGGAAGAAGGGGGGAAGAAAGAGCCGGGAAGAAGGGGGGAAGAAAGAGCCGGGAAGAAAGGGGGAAGAAAGAGCCGGGAAGAAAGAGCCGGGAAGAAAGGGGAAAGAAAGAGCTGGGAAGAAAGGGGAAGAAAGCGTCGGGAAGACAGAGACAGGAAGAAGGGGGGAAGAAAGAGTTGGGAAGAAAGAGCCAGGAAGAAGGGGGGAGATAGAGCCGGGAAGAAGGGGGGAAGAAAGTGCCGGGAAGAAGGGGGGAAGAAAGAGCAGTGAAGGGGAAAAAAGAGTCGGGAAGAAAGAGCCAGGAAGAAGGGGGGAAGAAAGAGTTGGGAAGAAAGAGCCAGGAAGAAGGGGGGGGAGATAGAGCCGGGAAGAAGGGGGGAAGAAAGTGCCGGGAAGAAGGGGGGAGGAAAGAGCCGGGAAGAAAGGGGAAAGAAATAGCCGGGAAAAAAGGGAGAAGAAAGAGACCAGAAGAAGGGGGAGAAAGAGACAGGAAGAAGGGGGGAAGAAAGAGCCGGGATGAAGGGGGGAAGAAAGAGCCGGGAAGAAAGGGGAAAGAAAGAGCCTGGAAGAAAGAGTCGGGAAGAAAGAGTCGGGAAGAAAGAGCAAGGAAGAAGGGGGGAAGAAAGAGCCGGAAAGAAGGGGGGGAAGAAATAGCCGGGAAGAAAGGGGAAAGAAATAGCCGGGAAGAAAGGGAGAAGAAAGAGACCGGAAGAAGGGGGGAAGAAAGAGCAGTAAAGAAGGGGGAAAGAAAGAGCCGGGATGAAGGGGGGAAAAAGGGGGGAAGAAAGAGCCGGGAATAAGGGGGGAAGAAAGAGCCCGGGAAGGAGGGGGAAGAAAGAGCCATGAATAAGGGGGGAAGAAAGAGCCGGGAAGAAGGGGGGGGAGAAAGAGCCGGGAAGAAAGAGCTGGGAATAAGGGGGGAAAAAAGAGCTGAGAAGAAGGGGGGAAGAAAGAGCCGGGAAGAAAGGGGAAAGAAATAGCCGGGAAGAAACGGAGAAGAAAGAGACAGGAAGAAGGGGGGAGAAAGAGACAGGAAGAAGGGGGGAAGAAAGAGCCGGGAAGAAGGGGGGAAGAAAGAGCCGGGAAGAAAGGGGGAAGAAAGAGCCGGGAAGAAAGAGCCGGGAAGAAAGGGGAAAGAAAGAGCTGGGAAGAAAGGGGAAGAAAGAGTCGGGAAGAAAGAGTCAGGAAGGAGGGGGGAAGAAAGAGTTGGGAAGAAAGAGCCAGGAAGAAGGGGGGAGATAGAGCCGGGAAGAAGGGGGGAAGAAAGTGCCGGGAAGAAGGGGGGAAGAAAGTGCCGGGAAGAAGGGGGGAAAAAAGAGCTGAGAAGAAGGGGGGAAGAAAGAGCCGGGAAGAAGGGGGGAAGAAAGAGCCGGGAAGAAGAGGGAAGAAAGCGCCGGGAAGAAGGGGGGAAAAAAGAGCCGGGAAAAAGGGGGGAAGAAGGAGCCGGGAAGAAAGGGGGAAAGAAAGAGCCGGAGAGAAGGGGGAAAGAAAGAGCCGGAGAGAAGGGGGAAAGAAAGAGCAGAGAAGAAGGGGGGAAGAAAGAGCCGCTTCTCCTCAAACACAATTGGCCAGGGAGTCCTAAGTCTAAGTCTAAGGCCTCGTACACACGAGGGGATATGTCCGCTGAAAACGGTCCGATGGACCGTTTCAGCAGACATCTCCGCTCGTGTGTATGGGCTAGCGGACAGATTTCTCCACCCGACAGATTTCAAAGCATGCTTTGAAATCCATCCGGTGGAATCTGTCCGCCCGACATGTCTGCTGGTTAGTACACTTACCAGCAGACATGTCGTCCCCCACCGCCGCCGAATGGATTCGGCGCATGCGCGGAAGTGTTTTACTTCCTGGTGCGGTGACGTGGCGGTGACGCGGCGGCGTCAACGTCACCGCCGCGTCACCGCGCCGTCCGGCGGCGGGGAATTTGATCCGATGGTGTGTACACGCCATCGGATCAAACTCCCGATCGGACATATCCGATGGAAATGGCCTGCGGACCGTTTTCATCGGATATGTCCGATCGTGTGTATGGGGCCTAAGTCTCCCTGGCCATTCGTGTCACAGGACCAACTTCCTGATTGACCGGGAAGAGAATCAGGAAGACAATCGTGAAAATTAATTTGCTATTGTCACAGAAATGGGTGGGCTTAGGGCACAGGGCTCTGTGCCCTAAGTCCACCCTTTTTTGGAGCCAATTAGAGCATCAGGCTCTAATCACGTGCTTAAAAAAAAAAAACATTGAAATCCATGTGCCCGGTGCCCTGCATGTAGATTAGGGGCCGGGCGCATGGATTAGGGGGGCGACCGGCCACCCTTGGGCGCAAAACTCCTGACAGGGACTGGGATACTCGTGGTTCACCTAGCCGATACCAGGCAAACCCCATCCTTCGGGGTGCCTGCCGAGACAAGGTCCACCCAAGTTCTAGGTGGGGCTCCCCTGAAAGGAGACCCCATTGGGGGGGGGGACCTGACCATAATTACACATGCCCTCCTCAAGACTTTCAGGACAAGTCCAAGGACTTACACCCTACAGGTTGGGAGTGAGTAAAGGTGCATAGTGCCATGCTAAAAGTGCAAAAACATATGAACATAAAAAGAAGGATGGAAGAAAAGGAGAGAAGTCTGGCATACAAATTCCTCCCTTGTTATCTACAATGTTTCTCTTTTGCAATATGATCAATGTACTTTTTGTATTTGCTAGGACTTCTTTATTTGATGTTCGCTTTTGACTTACAAGTCATCGACCTTACAGGTGAAACTCGAAAAAATGTAATATGCTTCTTTCCACAGACGAGCTCTATGGGGATGCTGACTTCATTTTCCAGAAGAACTTGGCACCTGCCCACACTGCCAAAAGCCCCAAAACCTGGTTCAATGACCATGGGATTACTGTGCTTGATTGGCCAGCAAACTCGACTGACCTGAAACCCATAGAGAATCTATGGGGCATTGCCAAGAGAAAGATGAGACACAAGACCGAACAATGCCATCTGAATAACGGCAGCTAGTTGGCTTTGGAAGTGCCTATCAGAATCAGAACCAGCGGCTCTGACAGGCTTTCCGATTACAGTCTAAAGCCTGTAATCGGCTTCCAAATAGTTAACCTGGGGACACATGGGGTGTGTGTTTCCTGGTTAACACTGACAGGCGTCTCAGCCAATCAGGTTCACCGGATCTGGCTACCGGTAACCTGATTGGCTGAAGTGGCATCAAGGGCGAGACTACATTGAGGGATCGTGGAGGAAGATCCGAGGATGGCTGACCGAGAAAGGTAAGTGCCAGGCGGGGGGCAATCTGGCGGCATTTTAGGGACAAACTGGTGGCAATTGATGGGCACACTGGCGACAATGGCATGACATAGTGGCGACAATTGATGGGCACAGTGGCGACAATGGCATGGCACAGTGGCGACAATGGCATGGCACAGTGGCAACAACTGATAGGCACAGTGGCGACAATTGATGGGCACAGTGACGATAATGGCAAGGCACTGTGGCTGCGTTTGACATGGCACAATGGAGAAAATTGATGGCACAGTGACTGCGTTTGGCTTGGCACAGTGGCGACAATGGCATGGCACAATGGCGACAATGGCATGGCACAGTGGCTGCATTTGGCATGGCACAGTGGCGACAATTGATGGGCACAGTGGTGACAATGGCATGGCACAGTGGCAACAATTGATGGGCACAGTGGCGACAATGGCATGGCACAGTGGCTGCGTTTGGCATGGCACAGTGGCAACAATTGATGGCACAGTGGCTGCGTTTGGCATGGCACAGTGGTATGGTACAATGGCGACAATTGATGGGCACAGTGGCGACAATGGAATGGCACGGTGGTGACAATTGATGGCATGGCACAGTGGCGACAATTGATGGGCACAGTGGAAACAATTGATGGCACAGTGGCTGCGTTTGATGGCATGGCACAGTGGCAACAATTGATTGGCACAGTGGTTGCATTTGATGGCATGGCACAGTGGCTGCGTTTCATGGCATGACACAGTGGCGACAATTTTATGGCACAGTGGCGGCGTTTGATGGGCACAGTGGCGACAATTGATGGGCACAGTGAGGATGCAATTGATGTTTTTTTTTTGTTTGTTTGCGCTCCCCAAAAAATGTTGAGCACCAGTCGTACACTTTGGTGGGGGTGGGTCAGCCACACCTTCTGACCTTTGACCTCTGGGGGAGGTCCCTGTTCCAATTCCTGAGTCCTAGCCTTATTCTTCAAGGGGAAACCCTGAACCCTAACCCTAAACCTTATCCCTGACCCTAATCCTCACCCTAACCAAGGGCAGATGGAAAGATGAAGAAATAACTGAAGTTCCGCTATAAGTTTGCCTGGAAATGAAGTTACAATGTTGCCAGCTTTGGGGAGACGTTGTAGCATTATAGTGAGTAGACAACCCGCCGTGATAAAACGTATCTACTTCTTCCTCTGCGGACTTTTCTGGGGTTTGTCTAATGGATTCGGGAGAAAAACAGCCGGCAGACACCGCCGAGGAAGAAGAAAACCCGGCTATCAAATTGAGTAAATACATTAGGAATGATTTGCAGAAGGTCTTTATTAACCTCATCAATTTCCCCATCCAATAACGCTCTCTGGATGATATATCTGATGTTCCCAGGAAATGGCGCTCCGGCGGGGGGAGAGGGAGGGGGGATGCCGAGCGCCTCTCATTGCTGCCTTCTGGTCTTGTGAATCCAGATGAATGACTCAATCATTGATTTGGAAAATACGAACGGCTCCATTTGTTCTCTTCCCAGGTGAAACTTCTGGCACTTTCCTGCCGCATGACAAGCTGCACCTGGTCATCCTACGTCACGTGCCGGTCACCTTGGATCCCCTCCAGATCTTGGGTTAATGGTTAACTGATAAGTGTGTTGAGGTGGCACTGGCCTGTATACGCTGGGAGACCAAAACGTAGCTTCTACACCACAAATCTGTCTACAAATTCCACCCTCTTATACACATACATTGTCAAAAGTATTGGGACACCCGCCTTTACACGCGCATGAACTTTAATGGCATCCCAGTCTTAAAGTGATACTATAGGTTAGATCAGCCCTCAAAATTTCCACTCGCCTACTAGCATTTGGCGAGTGGATTTAAGCTGGGGGCAAGTGATGACAGGGCTGCATGACCAATCTCCCTCCAATCTGTGCCTACACTTAGAGTCCCGATGAGATTTCTCGGCCGAAGAGGAAAGGTGCATGCTCGGGAAAAGTAGTCTGGTGAGCCACGCACAGGCAGAGCAGTACACAGGTGCTCTCCTTACAATTCTCATTAAGCCATGGGACCTTCTCTCCTCACTGCCAGCCTGAATAAAAGGGGGAAGTGGGGATATGCAAGCGTGGAGCCACACCCACAGGCTCCTGATGATGAGATGAATAGGAGAGGGAGAGGGAGAGGGAGAGAGAGAGAGAGAGAGAGAGAGAGAGAGAGAGATAGTTGCAGAGGAGACAGCAAGAGAATGGGGAAGAGACCCAGTTCTAGTGCCCTGTCCCTCTGGTCTGCCCCCAGTGCCCTGTCCCTCTGGTCTGCCCCCAGTGCCCTGTCCTATTTTGTTAAGGTTGTTGTTGGTAATATTTAATTTTGTAACTTGATTCTGCAGAAAACATTTAACAGTGTCATTCCATGAGATAATCTACGAGGGTGTTTACGGGTGCAATTAGGCACAGGGCTGTGTATGAATTAGGTGGGGCAACTGGTGGCGAGTAACTCTTGAGACCTGGCTAGTAGCTCAGGACTTGAAATTTTGAGCCCTGGGTTAGATATTTATTTATTTATTTATTTTTTAAATAACAAAATGTCATACTTACCTCCACTGTGCAGCTCGTTTTGCACAGCGTGGCACTGAATGATGTTTTCTGGGGTCCCCCGGCGGCTCTCTCAGGTCCCCCCCACCTCAGATAACCCCATCTGTGAAGCTCTCTCCCAAGGAGGTTACCTTGCGGGCACACTCACGAGTCCTGCATTTGGCATCCATAGCCGCCGAGTGCAGGACTCGGCCCCGCCCCCGCATCATTGGATTTGATTGACAGCAGCATGAGCCAATGGCTGCGCTGCTATCAATCTATCCAACAAAGAGCCGAGAACACCGGGCAAAGATCCAGCGCGTTTGGGGCACAGGACTTTCCAGGGTTCAGGTAAGTAAATCAGGGGGTTGGGGGGCCGGAAATTGTCAGATGTAAAAATAGGAACCTTTACAACCCATTCAAGCCTTGTACACATGATCACATTTTCCGAGGGAATTGGGTGATGGCAGGCTTTTGTCAGAAAATGTGATATAAAGATCTATATAGATCTATATAGAGGAATCGGGACCTCCTTCTTCCCGCTGGTGACCCCTCTAGAGATAGCGGATATATCTCGGAGTTCCAGTAGATAAACCATCCTGGCTTAATGGAAGAGGAGCGAGTCACGTGACCACCACACCCAGAATTATCGAGTATATCTCGGAGGATCAGCGGATAAGCCATGTTGGTTTCATGGAAGAGGAATGAGTCACCTGACCACCATACCCAGAATTATCGGGTATATCTCAGAGTACCAGTGGATAAACCATCCTGGCTTAATGGAAGAGGAGCGAGTCACGTGACCACCATACCCAGAATTATAGGGTATATCTCGGAGTACCAGTGGATAAGCCATCTTGGTTTCATGGAAGAGGAATGAGTCACCTGACCACCATACCCAGAATTATCGGGTATATCTCAAAGTACCAGTGGATAAACCATCCTGGCTTCATGGAAGAGGATTGAGTCATGTGACCACCATACCCAGAATTATCGGGTATATCTCGGAGTACCAGTGGATAATCATCCTGGTTTCATGGAAGAGGAGCGAGTGACGTCACCATACCCAGAATTATTGGGTATATCTCGGAGTACCAGTGGATAAACCATCCTGGCTTCATGGAAGAGGATTGAGTCACGTGACCACCATATGAATGAATGAATGAAAACTTATATAGCGCAGCGCATGCATACTTAATCGCCTCTGGGCGCTTGTTGTTCCTGTCTTCTTAGGTATCAAAAGAGATGAGTCTTGATCTTTCTCCTGAACGCTAAGTGGTTCTCCTCCAACCGAATGCTGGTTGGTAAAGCGTTCCATAGTCTGGGACCATACACAGAATTATCGGGTATATCTCGGAGTACCAGTGGATAAACCATCTTGGTTTCATGGAAGAGGAGCGAGTCACGTGACCACCATACCCATTGAAGAAGAGAGAGCCACATGATCCTTCATACCCAGGAGTAAAAAGTATAGTATGGTGTAACACTGTGGAGAAGGGGGGGATTCACATGATCCCCCAAACCCAGAATTATCAGGTACTGTATATCTTGGGGTACCAGTGGGAAAACCAACCCGGTTTCATGGAAGAGGGGCGAGTCATATAATCCCCCATTCCCAGAAGTATCCGGCAAGGCTCCTCAAAGCAGAGAGGACCTCAAAACATTTAATGTGATGAAATACAATCACATTACTTTAATCTGTTTTTTTATTAAATGTACCCAGTGAGCCAGCTGGACCCGGTCACAGCAGCGACCGACGTATTTCATCTGCACTGAGCCAAAGAGACTTCTCCACCCCGACAATGATGGGTCATCACACAACTCATGGGACTGATAAAATCTGAACCAAGAGATTACTAGAAGGACTCCGCCAGCTAGTTAAGAACTCATTAATGGATTATGGCGTCTTTTCCTTTAAATCCATTTTATCCAACATTTTACCCGGATCACAAAGGAGAGTGATGTCACTTGGAGCTTAAACCAATCAGAAGTGTCTGTCCTTAAACAGGCCCACATGAGAGTTGTTAAATGAGGAGGGGGCTGACGTAAGGCCAAATCTTCATGCAACGTCTACGACCTGTAAAAAAAACCTAAGCCGAGTGCGTAAAACGGAATACAAAGTGGAGTTTCATGAGCAGCACCGTCAAAACATTAAAGCAAAAAACAAACTACTTTTAGTATGACACTTACCTACCCCTGGATCCAGCAATGTCCTCTCTTAAGCCAATACTGAAAGCGGAGGTCTGCCGAAAAAAAATATATGTATTAAAAGTCAGCAGCTACAAATACAGCAGCTGCTGACTTTTAATATATGGACACTTTTCCGTATTTTTCGCCGTATAAGACGCTCCGGCATATAAGAGGCACCCAATTTTTAAGGAGGAAAATTTAGAAAAAAAGATTCGGAACCAAATACTGTAGTAAAATATTTGCCCCCCACTCGTCATCACCATCACACCACCCCCACATTAGTAATAGCCAGTAACATTGCCCCCACATTAGTAATAGCCAGTAACATTGCCCCCACATTAGTAATAGCCAGTAACATTGCCCCCACATTAGTAATAGCCAGTAACATTGCCCCCACATAGTAATAGCAGCCAGTAACATTGCCCCCACATAGTAATTATAGCCAGTAACATTGCCCCCACATTAGTAATAGCCAGTAACATTGCCCCCACATTAGTAATAGCCAGTAACATTGCCCCCACATTAGTAATAGCCAGTAACATTGCCCCCACATAGTAATAGCAGCCAGTAACATTGCCCCCACATAGTAATTATAGCCAGTAACATTGCCCCCACATAGTAATTATAGCCAGTAACATTGCCCCCACAACTCACTGTTGTTGCAAATGCATGGCAAGATCGCGGCGCTCGCTCTGCTAGGGATAAACAGATCCACGAGCAGAGCAGTGATGACGTCAGCACGCCGGGTGTACTAAGATGGGCGATCGCTCTGGAGCTAGGCCAAAGCCGCGGCCTTTGCTAAGGCCGTGGCGGTGGTGCGCTCCGCGGAACGTGGATCGGTCAGGCGAAACCGTGTATTCGCCTTATAAGACGCACCAACTTCCCCCCCCCCTAAACTGGGGAAGAAAAAGTGCGTCTCATAAGGCAAAAAATACGGTACCTGTCCAGGGCGCCCGTGGCCGATCTGTCCCCTGGCTCTCGGGTGCTGCCACCGCCATCTTCGGTAAGGGAATCAGGAAGTTCACTTCCTGGTTCTCTACTGCTCATGCGCGAGTCGCGCTGTGTGATCCCACTGGTCCCTGGTGTCTTCTGGGACCTGTGTGACTCCCAGAAGACAGTGGGGCTAAAGGAGAAATGTTCTGATGGGCTAAAAAAGAAACGTTCTGATTGGCCGCAGAGGAGGAGGGAGGAGAGGGAGGCTGACGAGCAGGGGAAGGAGAGGCTGCTTGTGATGCCCGCAAAGCATCGGGTTAGTGCACAGACCCAACCCGACGGTGGGTTAGGGGGTGGATGTGGCGGTGTTGAGTGCACTGTTTTCCGCCCCCCCCTTCAATTTTTTTTTACCACCGGCCAGCACTGGGTTCAGCATACCTTTTTATTTTTTTATCAGTTTTGTGTAGACTTTACTTTTATGTAAATACCTGGGAGGTGAATCACAAAGCCTCATTTCTCTACAGTCACTTTTATTGTTTGACTGTCACTAGAGTCCAAATTTCTCTAGAAGAGCTGGAAATGTTGCATTCCGTGTGAATTCACAAATCAGTATTCACCACCAGGGGGCGTCACTGAGATCTGTCAATATGGGACTTGCAGTTTCTATCTTCATGGCAGGAGGCTGCCTAAGGTCTGCCTAAGGTCTTCCTCAAAGGTCAGTCCACCCAAAACTGCCCTTGGCTGGAGAGATAAATCCTGATTTTCCCGAAGCCTCGTACACACGCTCGGTTTTCTCGGCAAGAACCAGCAAGAAAACTGCTGGCAGAGCCGAGTAAACCGAGCGTCTTTCAGGTCTCTCGTCTGGAAATCTGGCCAGAATCTCAAAGAGAAAAATAAAGAAACTGCGCTCTATTTTCTCGTTGAGATTCTTGTCGGCCTGTTTCCCGACGAGAAATCCGAGCGTGTGTATACTTACCTGTCGCCGTGGAAACCCACGCATGCTCGAAATGACTTTCGCGCATGCGTGGTAGCTTTTACGGCATAGGTCGGGTGAAGCAAGATGGCGGCGACAGCATTGAATGTGACGAGCGCATGCTTGTCGTACGCGATGACATCACCGCGTTCTTGCCTGTCAAAAGAACCGCGGTTCCTCACCCCCATCCTAGTAATGACATGGCCTTGTCGCCCCACCCCCACCATCCTAGTAATGACATGACCCCAGCCAATGAGACCAGAGGAAGAGTGTGGACGGGGAGAAGGAAAACAACTAGAAGCTGATATAGAACTTGGCTTGGGCCCTGGGGGACACAAGGCGCATCTGGGCTGGACTCCAGCTCTCGGATTTTGTGGAGGAAATGAAATGTAATATGACAGCAGGGAGCAGAGCTGTGGGCCCCCTGGAGCTAGGGGTGGGGTCACAATTGCGACCCCTGCAACCCCTGATGCTACGCCCATGGAGGGAGCTGAAACTTCAAGATGCCAAGAGACAACCAAGAAACCTTCAGGATTTAGAGAAGATCTGTAGAGAAGAGAGGACTAAATTCCCTCCTGAGATGTGTAGAGACCTGAACACCAACTACAAGAAACGTCTGACCTCTGTGCTTCCCAACAAGGGTTTCTCCACCAAGTACTAAGGGGATCAAATACTTATTTTACTCACTGAACTCCATTTATAACATTTGTGTCGTGTTTTTTTCTAACGTTTTTGTTTGATATTTTGTCTCTATCATATAAAATACAACTATGATAACAATTATAGACCCTTCATTTCTATGTAAGTGGGCGAAGTTACAAAATCTGCAAGGGATCAAATCATTATTTTCCCCACTCATAGGCATGCGCAGGGGTGCCAGGTGTGCATGGGGCACACCCTAATCATCCCAGGCGCCGTGCCATTCAGTGTTCAGAAGTGTAGGGGGGCACATGAGCCACGGGGCAAGGGGGACCCTCTATGCCTTGTCACGCACTACATCCTCCCTCCCTCTCTCTCACCCCCTCTGTCAATCTCTCGCACCCTCTCCCCTCTCTCTTACCCTTCCTCTCTCTCTCTCACCCCTTCTCTCTCTTTCCCCCCCTCTCAACCCTTCCTCTCTCCCTCTTACCCATCTCTCTCTCCCCTCCCTAGTTTCAGACCCTCTCTCCCCCTACCTCTCTCTCAACCCACTTTCTCTCTCACCCCCCTTTCCTCTCTCTCACCTCGTCTCTCTCTTAACCTCTCTTTCTCTCCCCCCTTCATATTCCTCTCTCTCTCTCTCTCTCTCTCGCCACCCTCTCTCACCCCCTTCTCTCTCTTTCCCCCCTCTCAACCCTTCCTCTCTCCCTCTTATCCATCTCTCTCTCCCCTCCCCAGTTTCAGACCCTCTCTCTCACCCCCTTTCCTCTCTCTCACCTCGTCTCTCTCTTAACCTCTTTTTCTCTCCCCCCTCTGTTTCACCCCCCTCCATCTTCCTCTCTCTCTCGCCACCCTCTCTCTCACCCCACTTTCTCTCTCACCCTTTTCTCTCTCTTTCCCCCCTCTCAACACTACATCCTCCCTCCATCTCTCTCACCCCCTCTGTCTCTCTCTCGCACCCCCTCTCAACCCTTCCTCCTCTCTTTTACCCACCCCCCCCCCCCCCAGTTTCAGACCCTCTCTCCCCCTACCTCTCTCTCACCCCATTTTCCTCTCTCACTCACCCCGTCTCTCTCCTAACCACTTTTTCTATCCCCCCCCCTCCATCTCCCTCGCTCTTGCCACCCTCTCTCTCACTCCTTCTCTCTCTTTCCCCCCTCTCAACCCCTCCTCTCTCCCTCTTATCCATCCCTCTTTCTCCCCCTCCCAGTTTCAGACCCTCTCTCCCCCCTACCTCTCTCTCAACCCACTTTTTCTCTCACCCCCCTTTACGCTCTCTCTCTCTCACCCCCCACTTTCTCCCTCTGACCGGCTCTGCCATAAGATGTAAAATGTATTGAAACTGTTAAAAATGTTTTAATACATTTCAAAATGTTTGTTTACAATTATTTAAATGATTGTGTGTGTATATATATATATATATATATATATATATATATATACACACACTCATGCCCGCATGTGTGTTTGTGTTTTGGGGTGCACACCCTAATGCAATAGGCTGCGCACACCTATGCCCCTACTGTATATATAAATGTCACCACTAAGGCCGCGTACACAGGATCGAATTTATCTGCTGAAACTGGTCCGCCGACCAGTTTCAGCGGACATATCCGATCGTGTGTACGACCTAGCGGACAAATTTCAAAGCATGCTTTGAAATTTGTCAGCTACAAACCTGTCCGTCGGACATGTCCGCTGGTTAGTACGCCTAACCAGCGGACAGAAATCTCCCGCATGCGCCGAATGGATTCGACGCATGCGTGGAAGTATTTTACTTCCTGGATTGGTGATGTGGCGGCGTCAACGTCACCGCCACGTCACCGCGTCCTCAGCCCGAGGGGATATTCGTCCGATGGTGTGTACACGCCATCGGACAAAAATCCGATGAGACATGTCCGCTGCAAACGGTCCGTCGGACATGTTTGAGCGGACATGTCTCATCGTGTGTACGCGGCCTAAGAGTTATAGCGGACGCAGCCTTAAATGCATTATTGCGGGAAAAAATGTTTTATCAGAAGATTTATCTCTGTACATGTGTGTTGGGAATGACCTCATAGACTGCTGTCTACCAGACGTCCCCATCTGCTCCCTCATTGCCCCCTGGCCTGTTCCTCCGCAGCTGTGCAGTCTCCCTCTTATCGCTGCAGATCTGAGTGTTATGTGTTCACAGATCTCACCACAATGGCGGGATGGTGAGCTGCCCTCCCCGGGGAAACGAGGGATCTTCATGTCCTCATCCCATCTGTTTCCATCACACTACATCTGGTGCCACCATCACATCGCTGCGACCGGTACAATCTAATTACAATTAGTCCTGCAGACCGGCCAATCAGAAGACGGATGCAGGCTTTCCAGGAACGAGAAGTTTTCGCAGAGCGCTACGACCAATGAGAGAAGGCGATTGGAGCCACAAGGAAACTATATTTTTTTAGTCTGATATCAAAATTTGTAGAACAGAAGAAGAGAATTCTGCCCATAAAACTTCAACTCTTCAATAATCTTCTATAATGTATAATAATAAACGCATTACTTACAGATATTTCTATAGAGCCGATTTACATGTTGTATATTCACATCAGTCCCTACCCCACGGAGCTTACAATCTAATGCCGCGTACACACGATCAAATTTTTCTTATAGAAAAACCTTTGGATGTTTTTTCGACGGAATTCCGCTCAAGCTTGGCTTGCATACACACGGTCTGCACTTTCGACCGCCGAGAACGCCGCTGACGTACAACACTACGACGAACTCCGAGAAAATGACGTTCAATGCTTCCGAGCATGTGTCGAATTGTTCCCGAGCATGCGTCAGAACTTTGACCGTCGGAATTGCTACAGGCGATAGGAATTTCCGATCGGAATTTTTCCCGTCTGGAAAATTGAGAACCCGCTCTCAATCTTTTGCTGGCAGAAATCCTGACAGCAAAAGTCCGATGGAGCCTACACATGAAGAAACAGAGGAAAGGATTGGATAGCCGCACTCCAGGAGAACTTCCAGAAAAGTTGTCTTTATTCGGTAAAACTTGAACATGCAAAATCAAAAACAGCCACAGGACAGGACAAGACAGCCGACGCGTTTCACGCAACATTAGTGCTTAATCTTTTCTGTTCATATTTCAGCCATGATTAAGCACTAATGTAGTGTGAAACGCGTCGGCTGTCTTGTCCTGTCCTGTGGCTGTTTTTGCACGTTCAAGTTTTACTGAATAAAGACAACTTTTCTGGAAGTTCTCCTGGAGTGCGGCTATCCAATCCTTTCCTCTGTTTCTTTAATTGCTACATGCATTGCCGGCACCCTGGTGTTCCGAAGGTTCTTTGATTGCTTGCAGCGCTTGCCTGGAGCGGTGACTCTTCCCTCGGAACCTACACATGGTTGGAATTTCTGACCAAAAGCTCACATCGGACTTTTTCTGGCGGAGAATCCGATCGTGTGTACTGGGCACAAGAAGGTCCCTCTCTGACATACATACACACATGTGTACAGTCTCTGCTCCCCTCAGAGCCGCAATTAATGTGCATTTGCCAATATGCCCATGGGCTCTGCTTGGCCTTCGGGTCCTGGTAGAGACCATCTGCACCTCTGCACATGTGCAGGGATTCAGGGCCGGGACAAGGGGTGGGCAGAAGGGAGACTGTGGTATCGCATGAAGTGGGAAGGTACCGTGAGGAAATTGATGGGGAGGATATTTGTGTTGGGAGGGGGACTTTGGGGGACAGCAGCCAGATATGGCGACCCGTCAGAATTGGTAATGGAAGTGATGTTGCGTCGCCGCCATCTTGCTACACCCCGCACTCCTCCACAGTAAGGATACACTGAGAAGGGGGAAAGCGGACATCTTGTTACACCCACTGGAGTTTTGCATTTTACACTTATTTTTAACAGTAAAGTGAGTTTATATAGTGACATACAGGACTTAGAACTCCGTCTGACTGTTATGATGTCGAATTTTAAAAGCAGTGGCGAGCCTACTCATCTCACAGGTTTGCTAATCTGACAGAACATCTCTGCTTTTAAAATTCAACATCTAAGACAGAGTTCTAAGTCCTGTGTTTCAATATATAAACTCACTGTCCTGTTAAAAATAAGTGTAAAATACAAAACTCTGGTGGGTGTAACCAGTGGAGTAGCGTGGGGGGGGGGGGGGGCCAGGGGGAGGTTGCCCCGGGTGCAAAATTTAGAGGTTACCTGCAGCTCTTCTCATGCGCTGTGCTGTCTAGCAGACTGTGAGCTCTTCCGCTTTACTATGAGAAAGAAGTACAGTCCCGGCTTAGGCTCCAGCGGTGACACTGACACAGCAGTGAGTAAATGTACACTGAAGACCATCCATGATGATCCCAGGGATTGTGACCGTGTGGAGACTGGGGGGAAGGAGGAGGGCAGGTCAGTATAGGAATCAGGTAGGCAGGGATGGACTGGCCATTGGCACTACAGGGAGTTTCCCGGTGGGCCAATGGCTCAGTGGGCTGGTTTCCATGACAGCGGACTGCCGCCCCCCTCCGCTCCCCTGTCTCTCCCTTCCCGCAGCGCTCACCCGGGGGGAAAAAAGAAGCAGGGGGAGGACCAGAGGGGACGACGACAGAGGAGCATGGGGGGAGGGGACAGACAGCTGGCTCAACAGCTATGGCCTGGGAGTTTCTCCCTTCTGCCTAATCTTGTCCCATAAGGGGGGGGCACCAAACTGATTCTTTCCCCCGGGTGAAATAATGCCTAGCTTCCCCACTAGTACTGCCTATAAGAGTACCAGTACCAGCCGTTCTACTGTAATAAAGTAGAACGGCTAGTGGCTAGTAAAGGGGGAGAGGGGGCTTGGGTGGCCGGGGGGGGCAGGAGTTGTCCAGCCGCCATGGAAGAGACCTGTCAAAGTGGGCCAGTCTGGATGAAGTCCAGGGCCAAATTTCTGTCCCAGTCCAGCCCTGCAGGTAGGTTAGTGTAGTGGTCAGTAAAGCAATCAGATGGGTCAGTGTAGGAATCGGGTAGGTTAGTATAGTGATCAGGTAGGTTGGTGTAGGAGTCAGGTCGGTCAGTACTACTGTACTAGTGGAAGGGACTCAGAGTGCTAAAAATCTGTGGGTTAGGGGGGCTCAAATCTCTTGCCCTGTCCCGGGCGCTGACAACCCACGCTACGCCATTGGGTGTAACAAGATGTCCGTTTTCCCCCTTCTCACTGTATCCTTACTATGGAGGAGTGCGGGGTGGAGCAAGATGGTGTCGACGGGTCACCAAATCTGACGAAACACCGGCTCCTAGACCAGGAATGGCCAGACAGTTGGCATTTTCAGAAGGCCGGTCACACAGCAGCCCTCATACATATCCTGTGATGGGTTTCTTTTTAGTAAAGTGCCGCCCAGCTGCAAACACGGCTGTCAGCCCGATGGTAACAACAGCCACTTGTATGAAGTATGCAGGGTGCGGTTCCCCTCTGCTGGCATTTGAAGTGTGAATTACATCTGGGCTATTATGGGAACTATTGTTTTATCTCATTCTTGTGATGTCACTTGTTTGAACGGCGTGCAGTAGAGGGAAAGCCCTTTGTACATACTCCGTCTGTTCTTGTATTGTGACTCCAGAACAGCCCTGGCCGTGCCAGGAACGCAGGGTGCGACTACACTGCTTGTCGCCTGTGCTGGGGTGTGAAGGACAGAGAAAAGGCTCCTGAGTCCCGGCGGACCAAGGGCCCCACCGTGGCCCCTGCCTTCACCTAATTTTCTGGTGCATTATTATAATCACCTGCTGACCAGGCCTTTTCTGGTAATTTATCTTTTACTAGAAATGCCCCGTACACACGTTCGGAATTTCCGGCAGCAAAAGTCAGATGAGAGCTTTTCGTCGGAAATTCCGGCCGTGTGTAGGCTCCATCTGACTTTTGCTGTCAGAATTTCCACCAGCAAAAGTTTGAAAGCAGGTTCCCCATTTTTTCGGAAATTCCGATCGTCTGTAGCAAATTCAACGCGCAAAATTCCGACGCATGCTCAGAAACAATTCGACGCATGCTCGGAAGCATTGAACTTCATTTTCTCGGCTCGCCGTAGTGTTGCACGTCACCGGCGTTCTTGACGGTTGAAAGTTCAGAGAACGTTTGCGTGACCCTGTGTATGCAAGAAAAGCGGAATTCCGAAAAATCTGTATTTATTGCTTGAAAATTACTTAGAACCCCCAAACATTAAATATATATATATATATATATATATATATACACACACACACACATATTGATATACTGTATATACAAATAAATGAACATATGTGTGAATATATATATATAGATATATATATAGATATCTATATATGCGTATCTATATGTGGAAAAATGTCAAGGGGTATGAATACTTTTTCAAGGCATGGTATATATATATATATATATATATATATATATATATATATATATTAGCAGAGACCCTAGAGAATAAAATGGTCCTCCAAGATCATAGAGGCAATCAGAGACGATGTGGTCGCTGGTAAAAACGTTAAGCCTGAGAAACACCAGCGGGGGATAGAGCAGTAGTGAGCGGTCTTTAGCACAGGAAGTCTCACACTGGATTACCCAACAGATCTGGAAGAAATACACACGGCTGTAACAAGGGGTGGGCAGGAGGGTCAGCTGCCCCAGGAGCAGTGAAGCAAGGGGGCAAAGAATAGACACAGGATGGTACAACCATTCTACAGCATGTATTTACAGTGGGATAGAGGGCGCAGTTCTGTATCCTTCCCCCAGGCGCTGGACAACCCTGTCCCGGGACAGGAAATACACAAAGCACACCAAGCAGTGGCGGTGTGTCCATATAGGGCGCAGCGGTGCTGCCCCCCCCCCTCTCCTGTCACCGCTCTATTACCATAGATAGATTGCATTGCATTTGATGGTCACAGTTAGGCCTCGTACACACGAGGGGATATGTCCGCTGAAAACGGTCCGATGGACCGTTTCAGCAGACATCTCCGCTCGTGTGTATGGGCTAGCGGACAGATTTCTCCACCCGACAGATTTCAAAGCATGCTTTGAAATCTATCCGGTGGGGATCTGTCCGCCCGACATGTCTGCTGGTTAGTACACTTACCAGCAGACATGTCGGCCCCCACCGCCGCCGCGCCGCTGCCGAATGGATTCGGCGCAAGCGCGGAAGTGTTTTACTTCCTGGTGCGGTGACGTTGCGGTGACGCGGCGGCGTCAACGTCACCGCCGCGTCACCGCCACGTCACCGCGCCTTCCGGCGGCGGGGAATTTGATCCGATGGTGTGTACACGCCATCGGATCAAACTCCCGATCGGACATATCCGATGGAAATGGTCCGCGGACCGTTTTCATCGGATATATCCGATCGTGTGTACGCCGCCTTAGAGTTGTCCAGATACCGATACTAGTATCGGTATCGGGACCGATACCAAGTATTTGCGGGAGTACTTGTACTTGTGCAAATGCTCCCGATACCTAAATAGAATACTTTTTTTGTATTTATCAACATGTTCTGTGAAAATTCTTTGAGTTTTTTACTACTGCATGACAAGCAAATAAAATATTTTTATTCATTTTTACTCATTTTTATTCTTTTATAATGTCTTGAGTTAGAGTTCTTCATAATTCTAAAGAAAATATCCTTAGTCTGTATTGTGGTTTGAAAACTGTCACATGACATTTAAAAAAAGTATCGGTATTCGGTATCGGCGAGTACATGAAAAAAAGTATCGGTACTTGTACTCGGTCCTAAAAAAGTGGTATCGGGACAACCCTAGTCACAGTGGCTGCGTTTGATGGGCACAGTGGCTGAGTTTGTTAGACACAGTGGCTGCATGTGATGGGCACAGTGGCTGCGATTGATGGGCACAGTGACTGCATTTGATGGCACAGTAGCTGCGTTTGATGGCACAGTAGCTGCATTTGATGGGCACAGTGGCTGCGTTTGATGGGCACAGTGGCTACGTTTGATGGGCACAGTAGCTGCGTTTGATGAGCACAGTGGCTGCGTTTGATGGGCACAGTGGCTGTGTTTGATGGGCACAGTAGCTGCGTTTGATGGCACAGTGACTGCGTTTGATGGGCACAGTGGCTGTGTTTGATGGGCACATTGGCTGCGTTTGATGGGCACAGTGGCTAAGTTTGATTGCACAGTAGCTGCGCTTGATGGGCACATTGGCTGCGTTTGATGGGCACAGTGGCTACGTTAGATGGCACAGTAGCTGCGTTTGATGGGCACAGTGGCTACGTTTGATGGCACAGTGGCTGCGTTTGATGGCACAGTGGCTGCGTGTAATGGACACAATGGCTGCATTTGATGGCACAGTGGCTACGTTTGATGGACACAGTGGCTGCGTTTGATGGGCACAGTGGCTGTGTTTGATGGGCACAGTGGCTACGTTTGATGGCACAGTAGCTGCGTTTGATGGGCACATTGGCTGCGTTTGATGGGCACAGTGGCTAAGTTTGATGGCACAGTAGCTGCGTTTGATGGGCACATTGGCTACGTTTGATGGCACAGTAGCTGCGTTTGATGGGCACATTGGCTGCGTTTGATGGGCACAGTGGCTAAGTTTGATTGCACAGTAGCTGCGCTTGATGGGCACATTGGCTGCGTTGATGGGCACAGTGGCTACGTTAGATGGCACAGTAGCTGCGTTTGATGGGCACAGTGGCTACGTTTGATGGCACAGTGGCTACGTTTAATGGCACAGTGGCTGCGTTTGATGGGCACAGTGGCTGCGTTTGATGGACACAGTGGTTGCGTTTGATGAGCACTAGCCGCCACTAGAACCCTTAGACCAGGGATCCTCAAACTACGGCCCTCCAGCTGTTGCGGAACTACAAGTCCCATGAGGCATTGTAAAACTCTGACATTCACAGACATGACTAGGGCATGATGGAAATTGTAGTTCCTGAACAGCTGGAGGGCCGTAGTTTAAGGACCCCTGCCCTAGACTAATGAAATCTCCAAGAGCTAATTGAAGTGAGGTGTCAGCCAACTGAAGTCCAATCAATGAGATGAGATTGGAGATGTTGGTTGCAGCTGCCCTGCCCTATAAAAAACACACGCTAGTTCTGGGTTTGCTTTTCACAAGAAGCATTGCCTGATGTGAATGATGCCTCGCACAAAAGAGCTCTCAGAAGACCTACAATTCAGAATTGTTGACTTGCATAAAGCTGGAAAGGGTTATAAAAGTATCTCCAAAATCCTTGCTATTCACGGTAAGACAAATTATCCTGGAGATCGGGTGTAAGTGCTCACCTTGATATTTTTGGTTAAATTCAATGAATTAATCAATTATCGATACAATTGTGGACGATTCTATGAGTCCTCGATGACTCCTTTGTTGGTCACATTATCACATATTGAATAGTTGCACGATTGACGCACAGCCTGATAAATGTCACCCAAAGTAATGTTACCGAAGATAAAAGAAAGGCAAGGCAAATGGCACCAATCCATCGGCTTATCCTCACACTGATATATATCCAGAGCTGTTCCGGGATCTTCGCCAAGAGATAATGTTCTTCATAACCGCGCACACACGGCGACAATGTGTTATAATGGAATTATGAGCGGTAATATTAACCCTGAAATTAAGGCTGACCTGACCTTTCACCAGGAAAATCTCATAATAACATGAAATTTACCGGGATATAGACTGGCATGGTGACGTCAGGGCGGCAAAGGGCAATTATTGGATCAGTGTAATCTTGGTGTTATATGATCTATGTGAACTTTAGAGCCACCAAATACCGACAAGGATGGGAGATGAATGTTGCACCAACCTTGGTGGACATGTTGACCGTCTTGTGTTCCTCAATCATAACCGATCAAACACATCCACTATGAAGGAGGAAAATTAGTCAAAGCCTATAAAGCTGCCGTGGGTGGCTGCACCTCTAGGTGCCTCTCTAGGAAGGCTATGTCATCAGAGCTCTCCAAGAAAATCTTTTGGGTACCCCCTTGGAAGACTACATCACCATTGTCCATCAGGGAGATCTCTCAGGTGTCAACAGTGCCTTCCAAGAGGATCTCACAGGTGCCCCCTGGGAAGACTACATCACCAGTGCCTATCAGGGAGATCTCTCAAGTGCCCCCTGGAAAGGCTAAGTCACTAGTGCCTATCAGGGAGATCTTTCAGGGGCGTCCTGGGAAGGCTATGTCACCAGTGCCCATCACAAGGATCTCTGAGGTGCCCCCTGAGAAGACTATGCCACCAGTGCCCATCACAAGGATCTCTCTGGTGCCCCCTGAGAAGGCTATGACACCAGTGCCATTCAGGCAGATCTCTCTCAGGTGTCCCCTGGGAAGGCTATGTCACCAAACCCTCCCACATAGCCTTCCCAGAGGACACCTGAGAGATCTATGTGGAAGGGTTTGGTGACATAGCCTTCCCAGGGGACTCCTGAGAGATCTATGTCACCAAATCCTTCCACGTAGATCTCTCAGGTGCACCCAGGATGGTCCAAGCTGGTCCTATTTAACCATGTAAAAATGGCCATACCTAAACTTCATATTTTAGTGGGGTGGAGTTGGGGCCCTTTAACAGGATGAGATCTGCACAAAGTGAGGGAATCCCTGGGTGTGGTCCTACTGGTAGGTCTCCCCTCAACTCCTGTTTTGGCGACAACCCAGTGTGAATCTCCATAACAGGGACACCGACAGCCAGTGCTGGGACAAGGTCATCTAGAGCCCAGGGCGACCATTTCAAATTGCGACCCCTACCCCCCCAAGATGTATTAGCATTATGTTTCAGCAAAAATATATACCCCCCCCCCAAAAAAAAAATTAATCAACCACTAATCTGCATGCTTACCCCCCAAACATAAATTTCCCCTCCTCCCAATAAAAATCTATCCCCTTCTGAAATCCCCATCCCAGCACAAATCCCCCCCTCCAAACCCCCCTAGCTCATATCCTCTCATTCCCTATATGCCCCCATCATAAATCCCGCCCCGAAAATAATTCCCCCATCCTAGTACAAATCCTTTACCCCTCAAGTTTCCCCCTCTGATCACAAATTCTCTTCCCCCACTCCAATCCCCCCCTCCATAATACCCATCCCTATCCTATCACAAATCCCCCCAATCATCCCTTCTAGCACAAATACCTTCTCCCCCACCAAAAAAAATCCCTCCTAACACTAATCTTCTTCCCCCTCAACACAAATCTACCCCGAATTACTACTCCTAGCACACCTACTCAAAATTTCCACTTCTTGAACAATTTTTATGTCCTGCCTTCCTCCAAATTCCCCCTCCCAACAAAAATTCCCTCCCTCCAATCCCCTTGTCTTGTGGTGCCCCCCCCCACTCACATGACAACACAGTGCCCAGGGCAGCCTTCCCTCCTGTTCACCCCTTGTCCCGGCCCTGCCGACAGCAATCTCACTCCTCTCTATCCAAAACTAAAATAATACTCACTGGCAGTTCACACTTGTGCGATGCGGGAACCCTGCGAATCCACTGCAGGTCCCCACATTGCACCCGACTCACACTAGGGTGACCACATTTCCGGACTGCTATTCAGGGACAACCCCCCCATCCGGCGTACGCCCTCGCGCCAGCCAAAAAAAAGATGATTGTTGATACTTTTTTTGGGCAATTTTTGGAAAAACAAAAGCAAACAGTGAGGATAAAAGATAAGAACCTGCGCTAGAACTACAGGTAAAGGCTGCTGCCCCCCTAAAAACCTAACGCCTCAAAGAGGAGGTAGGTGAAAGTGAATAGTGAAAAGAGTGGGGTAGTGGCGCTACCTAAAAAATCGCATTAGAAACCACATATGCTCAAACAATAGAACAGTTTATAAGTGTATGTCGAGTACAGTGTGGGGCGTAAGTTCAGTATATGACTGGATGTGCCTCAAACAAGCTACATAGCAGTGTATCGTTGTGTAACATACACAATGAGGCTGGTAGTGGAACAGGCGAGAGACTAAAAGCCTAGCCTCTATCGTCTGTAATCACACTAGATATGTATAGTAGGTGTGTGGGGTTTAAAGATGCACCCAAAAATAAATGTCAGAACCCAAAGTTGTATGACAATCACCATACATAAGTACCACACTGGATATGCATAAATACAATATCACAACTCAGCACAATAATCAGCACAATATTAATGGTGGTAGTAAGAGTCTGATAAATTGATGTGATAAAATATAGCAGATAGACCAGAGGGCTGCACAATAAAGTCTCTCATATACAAGTCATATGCTATGGTAATAAAAATGAAGGGGGGAGTGTGTAGGTCTTGCTGTGAAGGGGGTGCTTCTAGGTGCCAGACAGCCAACGAGGTGGTCCCGGTGCTCCCCTCAGGGTTCCCCACTCACCAGATGGCCAACCCCACCAGGGGTCACAGGCATAGATCACAGAATCCTCCGATCACAGCTGATGTTCACTCCTCCCAGGGCTGTAATCCTCCAGTAGTGGTCCGACCAGTTCACTCCTTATGTATGGGTATAGGGGGTTCCTCCGTTCCTCAGAGGGAAAGATAACAAAGGCTCCGATGGTGCAGTAGGTTTTATGTAAAAACACTAAATTTATTATGACCTGTGTGCCATGATGCCATACACTGACATGGGGCAGCTGCAGGCCAAGAAAAACAGGAGCTACAAAACTCTCCAATTAAAACATTAGCAAAAAACGGCCAAAAAGTAAAATCAAATCAAACCGAAAACAAAATCAGACAGTCTGACAGCCCGATGTGTGTATCACACTCTATGGGCACTGCGGGTATGCGCGTGTATGTAATGGTGTTCAGCGTGCGTTTCAGCTGCGCTCCACCAGACGCTGACCCGGAAGTGACGTATGTGCGTCTATGCCTGACGTACGTTTCGAGTGAATTCGTCTTCTGAGGCATAACTGCGCATCCGTCCAAAGCAAGTATAAGTGGATATCGCCGTGCTACGTCACGCACCCTCCCACGGGGGAAGCAGCCAATCATGATGCAGGTAGCCCATTTGCATCAGCGAGAGGGGGTTTGGCAGGGGCGCCCTTGGAGTAAATACTACCACAGCACGGCGTTACTCACCCTACTGGTTAGCAAATATATTGCATCATTAGCCGAGATACAGCACCCGGCTAAGATGTTTACAGCAGAGCTATTAAAATTGACATCTACAGCAGGGCACACATATCCATCATTTTAAGGATATGCTGCCCGCATATATAGTAGGGGACATAAAATCGGGAACATAAAATCTCCTAGACCCATTATTCTGAGAGTCAGGTGCACCGACATGACTAAATAACTCAGAAATAAAAAACTCAGAACATAAAACTCAGAATATAAAGACATATAAACCCATGTGTGTGGGCAACTATTCATGTAATAACAAGTTCCATGCTAGGCAGTATAGATAGTGTGTGAGATAGTGGTCCCGCTTAAGGCCACCAGTGAACCCGTGATGGTGCTAGGGTGGGTATTTAATACCAGCAAAATGTGAGATATGTCTCGGGTCCTAAATGTGATATAAAAAATGTATATATATATATAAACATCGTGATCTCAAAATATATGTGAGATAGAAGAGACTTGTGAGGTGAGGGTGGCCCAAATGGGATGAATTAGTTATAGTGAAACCTATAGTGGATCAGTGGGTCCCAGTGGTGCCAAACCTATATATAAACGTGTTAGTGAATAATGGATAAGGGGTGAGCCCTAGGTCCTCCCATATTTAGGGGTTGGAAAGAAAATAGTTGAGGTCAATATCTACATTCAAGCCATGTGGTACCAGGGTGCCTAATCTGTATATCCAGCTGGTCTCATTTTGGGATATGGCCGTGACTTTATTACCCCCCCTCCAATTATCCTTAACCATATCTATTCCATAAAAAATAAGGCCAGACGGATCCTTCTGGTGGAACTCTTCAAAGTGGCGAGATAGGTTATGTTTAGGGAATGCTTTACGGATGTTCTTAATATGTTCACGTATCCGTATACGCAGTGGTCTAGTTGTTCTGCCCACATACTGGAGATGACAGGGGCACTCAATAATGTATGTGACATGGGTGGTATTGCAGGTGATGAGGTCTCTGATTTTATACACTTTCTGATCTGTTTTGGATTTGAACTCAGTCTTCCTGCGTGGCTGCTTCTTGCTCACCCTGCAGGCTAGGCATCTTTGGCATTTGTAAAACCCTTTAAGTTCTGGACAGATTTCTATTTTCTTAGGTGGGTTTATGATGTTATGTACCAGATGGTGTCTCAGAGAGGGTGCTCTACGGTATATGAAAGAGGGTTTCTTTGGGAGGGCCTTCGAGAGTATAGGATCTTCTTTTAAGATGGGCCAGTATTTCTTTAGTATGGTTTCGAATTCCTTGTACTGGGTATTGAATCCTGTGATGAAAGACAGATTCCGTTGCTTTGTGGTGCGCTCGGAGTTCTGTGTTAGCAGTTCGTTACGATCTCTATGCTCCGCCTCTGCTCTCAATTTTTCAAGGTTACCTTGTGGGTATCCCTTTTCTTTGAATCTTTCCACAATCGTGTGTGCTTGTTTTTGAAAGTCCTCTTTTGAGTCACAGTTTCTCCTGAGCCTCAACAGCTGGCCCTTGGGGATATTGGCCTTCCATTTTGGGTGATGGCAGCTTGAGACAGGAATGTACCCATTACGATCGGTTCCTTTGAAGAAGGTTTTAGTTTGTAATGAGGTTCCATTTTTATAGATCTCTAAATCGAGGTATTCTATACTGTCCCTGCTGTACTTGCCAGTAAAGGTCAGGTGGAATCTATTATTGTCAAGCCCGGATAGGAATGCCTGGAGGGATTCTGTTGTACCATCCCAGAGGATGATAAGATCATCGATATATCTCCTATACATTCTAATCTCGGGGTATGCTTGACCATAGATGTATTCATCTTCCCAAAGGTTCATAAGGAGGTTGGCTACGCTCGGGGCATACCGCGCCCCCATCGCTACCCCCTTTGTTTGTACGTAATAGGTTTTGTCGTACCAAAAATAGTTACATTCCATGGCCATTTTAAGTCCCTCCAAGATGTATTGTATTTGTTCTTGCCTGAGGTCAGTTTTGTCAAACAAGGCTGCCCAAAAGCAAACAGTGGTCACCAGTTTAAATAGGTGGTACAGTATACATTTTCTACACATATATATTTTTTCATTGCCCTCCACTTGTCAGCCTCATTTTTTCATTGCCCTCCACTTGTCAGCCTCATTTATTATTGCCCTCCAGGGCAGGGCCCCACTTTGTCAGCCTTATTTTTTACTGTACTGTCCCCAGCCCCAGTGCCCTTGACTTGTCACCTGACCTGCTCCAATCAGGTTCCATTTGCTCACCTTCTAATCTGGACTGGTCTGGTGAGTGGTTGAGCGCCGGTCTTTGTTCCCTGGTCCAGGCTGCCCCCCCCTCAGGCAGTTGGTCGGCTCGTGCCATGGGCGGGAGGAGGAGAAGTCGCGCAATGCGCTGCGGGAGGCGGGACGGGTAGCCGGGATCTTCGCCAAGAGATAATGTTCTTCATAACCGCGCAGACACGGCTACAATGTGTTATAATGGAATTATGAGCGGTAATATTAACCCTGAAATTAAGGCTGAGTGAGTGAGAAACTTGTATATCGCAACACATGCGAACTGAATCACCTCGGGGTGCTTGGTAGCCGCTTCCTACTATTTTTTGCCTTCAGAATAGGTGGGTTTTGAGTTTTTTCCTGAAGGCCTGGTGATCCACCTCCATTCAGATGCTGGTTGGTAAAGCGTTCTAGAGTCTAGGTCCTTGGACTGCAAATCTTCGTTCTCCTTTTCTCTTGTATCTGGCCTTGGGTATCTGGAGTAGATTTTGGTTGGTAGAACGAAGAACGCGATCAGGGTTGTGACATTTACATTTTTCACATAGATAATATATTGGGGGGCACTGCCTTGTACACATTTGTGCAACAGGCAGAGTGTCTTAAACGTAATTCTGTCTTTTACAGGCAACCAATGGAGGGATCTCAGGGAGGGGAAATTGATTCCCAGGGTTTTTTTCCTGTTACAAGTCGTGCCGCCGTGTTCTGAACTACTTGTAGATGAGCAATTTAGTACTTTGGGAGTCCGAGGTAAAGGGCGTTTGCATAGTCGAGTCTGGAGTTGATTATAGTTCCCACATCGACTGCTATGTCTTCTTTTGGTATGAAGGGAAAGGCTGACCTGACCTTTCACCAAGACATGGAAGAAAATCTCATAATAACATGAAATTTACCGGGATATAGACTGGCATGGTGACGTCAGGGCAGTAAAGGGCAATTATTGGATAAGTGTAATCTTGGTGTTATATGATCTATGTGAACTTTAGAGCCACCAAATACCGACATGTAAGGGAGATGAATGTTGCACCAACCTTGGTGGACACGTTGGCCGTCTTGTGTTCCTCAATCATCACCGATCAAACACATCCACTATGAAGGAGGAAGATTAGTCAGGCCTATAAAGCTGCCGTGGGTAGCTGCACCTCTAGGTTCCCCAAGGGAATGCTATGTCATCAGTGCCTATCAGGGAGATTTCTCGGGTGCCCTCTGGGAAGGCTATGTCATCAGGGCCCTCCAAAAACATCTTTCGGGTACCCCCTGGGAAGTCTACATCACTAGTGTCCATCAGGGAGATTTCTCAGTTGCCCCTGGGAATGCTATGTCACCAGTGCCTATCAGGGAGATTTCTCAGGTGCCCTCTGGGAATGCTATGTCACCAGTGCCTATCAGGGAGATTTCTCAGGTGCCCTCTGGGAATGCTATGTCACCAGTGCCTATCAGGGAGATTTCTCAGGTGCCCTCTGGGAATGCTATGTCACCAGTGCCTATCAGGGAGATTTCTCAGGTGCCCTCTGGGACTGCTATGTCACCAGTACCTATCAGGGAGATTTCTCAGGTGCCCTCTGGGAATGCTATGTCACCAGTGCCTATCAGGGAGATTTCTCAGGTGCCCCTTGGGAATGCTATGTCACCAGTGCCTATCAGGGAGATTTCTCAGGTGCCAACTGGGACTGCTATGTCACCAGTGCCTATCAGGGAGATTTCTCAAGTGCCCTCTGGGACTGCTATGTCACCAGTGCCTATCAGGGAGATTTCTCAGGTGCCCTCTGGGACTGCTATGTCACCAGTGCCTATCAGGGAGATTTCTCATGTCATCAGGGCCCTCCAAGAACATCTTTCGGGTACCCCCTGGGAAGTCTAAATCACTAGTGTCCATCAGGGAGATCTCTCAAGTGCCCCCTGGGAAGGCTATGTCACCAGTGCCCATCAGGGAAATCTCCCAGGTGCCCCCTAGAAAGTCTATGTCACCAGTGCCTTCCAGGGAGATCTCACAGATGCCCCCTGGGAAGTCTACATCACCAGTGCCCATCAGGGAGCCATAGATTTAAGCCAGCCAGCACTGCAGAATGCCGCCCCCCGGGAAGTCACTGGAGATGGCAGGAGTCAGGAAGAGATGCTCTGGCTGCTCTCTCTGGGTGCTGTTGCCACGGCCAGAGAAGGAGAGGAGGTGGATGGACACAGAGCGCAGGGCAGCACTGGGTAAAGGCTTTGCTTCTCTCTGCCTTGCTCTGAGACTCTGAGAATTGCTAGATACCAGGTGGGGCTGCCCTAGCAACCAGTTTGGCAATTGTCTATTAGGGTCCTTATTTCATTCTGGGACACTTTATTGTCCCGGAATGAAAGAGCTCAGGACACAAATGAGAAATATGGGACAATCCCAGGCAATCCGGGACCCTAACTCGCACAGCAGTTCACACTGCCATCTGCGAACTACCGGGACTGTTAAAGCATTGTTAATGACACCCCCATTTCAGCTCACATATCGCACTGAAACCGTGAACACCCATGCGATCTGATTCAGGTGCGGAGCAAAAAACAAAGGGTCCTGTGCGAGTTTGGTCTGAATGCGATGCGATATTAGCCATACTATCTGTAATAGTTGGAATCGCATCGCACGGACATCGCATGTGATTTGGACTGCAGTGCGGTGCGAATCACATGCGATCTCGCAGAGCGCAGTAGTGTGAACCGCCACTCAAATAACAACGTTTTGCATTTTGTTGCAGATCTGCTGATAATTTTAAAACAAGTTTTTCCGCATTCCCTTTTCTTCAAATTTCTTTTTTTTATTTCACATTCTCCAGTTGCCTGGCTCAGGTGTGGGATGGGCTGAACAAGAGGATATAAAAACAAGTGAATCAGCTATGTATACAATGTACACCACACACACATACAAGCTGGAGGATCATAAAGGAGTGAAAGAATTCCTCACAAAGATCGCCAATAAACGTTATATATCAGAAGGTGAAAAATTAGGGAACGGGTCGTTTTTTTTCCGCCTGTTTCGATGATTACAAAGGACTTAATCGGAATCGAACGTTTGTGGGAACAACTTATGTACATTTAATGACTTGGCGAATGCCATAACGTTCATTTTTGGAATGAATGGACTTTCCTAAATGAAAACCACATACATGGTTAGAACTTCGTCTGCTCGAGAACTTTTTTTTCATCTTTTATTTTTCACCCTTGAAATGTTGGATGGACATGTTGGGTGAGCATGTTGATTGGACATGTTGGGTGAGCATGTTGGGTAGACATGTTGGGTGAGCATGTTGGATGGGCATGTTGGGTGAGCATGTTGGATGGACATGTTGGGTGAGCATGTTGGATGGATATGTTGGGTGAGCATGTTGGTTGGACATGTTGGATGAGCATGTTGGATGGACATGTTGGGTGAGCATGTTGGATGGACATGTTGGGTGAGCATGTTGGATGGACATGTTGGGTGAGCATGTTGGGTGAGCATGTTGGATGGACATGTTGGGTGAGCATGTTGGGTGAGCATGTTGGATGGACATGTTGGGTGAGCATGTTGGGTGAGCATGTTGGATGGACATGTTGGGTGAGCATGTTGGTTGGACATGTTGGGTGAGCATGTTGGGTGGGCATGCTGGATGGACATGTACTTGAAAGTGAACGTTAATTAAGGCCCCACTAACGACAGAACTTTTTTAAAAAGAAAAAGTTCTAGTGGAATTCTACCAGTGTACAGCCAGTAGGGTTGAGCCCACTCTTCAGGTTTGGATTGGACTTTTGCACGTCCCATACACATGTCCACCCAACATGCCCACACAATATGTCACACAGAATGCCTACTCAACATATCCACCCTACAAGCCTATGAAGCTCATCTGGTTACTACAGTACCATTGAGAAGCGTATTCTCTCCATCCCTCCCACCTGTACAGCATCAACATGTCCACCCAACATGTCCACACAACATGTCCACACAACATGTCCACCCAACATGTCCACACAACATGTCCACCCAACATGCCCACCCAACATGTCCACCCAACATGCTCACCCAACATGTCCACCCAACATGTCCACCCAACATGTCCACCCAACATGCAAACCCAACATGTCCACCCAACATGTCCATCTGTTTTTACCACTATTATTTATTCATTGTATTATTGATTTATTGTTGATTGTATTTATGTATTGTATTTATTATTTATTTTATTATTTATTTATTGTTATTTATTGTATTGTGTTGTATTTATTTTTTATTTATTGTATTATTTATCTGTTGTTTATTATTTATTTTTATTTGTTGTAGGTGGCCAGTAAAACAGTAGCTCATCCACCTGTTTTTACTACTATTATTTATCCATTGTATCATTGTTGATTTATTGTATTTATTGTTGTTATTTATTGCACTGCATTGTATTTATTATTTATTTATTGTATTATTTCTCTGTTGTTTATTATTTATTTATTACTTACTTATTGTTTATTTATTTTGTTGTAGGTGGCCAGTAAAACAGTAGCTTATCCACCTGTTTTTTTATTATTATTATTATTTTTTATTTTTTTACCACCGCCCATGTGAAATGTCTTATTTGCTGTGACTATATATATTTTTTGTTATTAAATGATCTTTTTTTCTTTTTTTTTTTTCTCTTTGTGGCCTATTTGAAATAAATGATTATGTATTGGATTTGGTTGTCCTGGAGGAATACTGATAAAAAAAAATAATAATAATAAGATGTTTGAGGAGAAGATAAACATGTTGAGCGTGGAGCTCGCCATCTGTCAGTGGAAGAAATCTGTATACCAATAATCGCTCTTCCCCCGTACCGGCCTGGATACGTAGACGGCGTTCCAGATAACGAGCCGTCACTGACGATACATTATTGATTAGAGCCGGAGAGGAGAGCTGGGATTTCAAGATATACCCCTGGAAAGACGGAGTTAAAAGCTGCGTGCCAACATCCCGAGGTGGGGGAGGGGGTGGCACAGTCACACTCCTGCGATTTTTTTTTTTTTTTTGGCCGAAAAAGTTACATAGTAACCCTCCTAACCCGGAGGTAGGTATTCTTATCCTGCTGCCACGTAACGCGGTAAAGTCAGAGCTGAAGAGATAAGATAAAGCTTTTTTCCTCAGAGGAAAGTCATTTTCACTGTTCACAGATGACTTTGTGGATATCTGAGAAAGCCATAAAAACAGCGCCTGATTTTTACCCTAAACTGTACCGTACAAAAAAAAAAAACGCCAACTGCAAACGCATTTTATTGCGTTTTTTGCACCCTTTTTAAAAAAATAATAATAATTTAGGCATGAAAATGACTTAAAACCCCCCAAAATGTTTAATCCTCTGAATAAAGAGACCGGTAGAATAAAATAGCGGATGTTACAAATTTTTTCGTTAACCACTTGCCTACCGCTGCCATGCTGCCGATGTATACCAGCGTGCAACGCTGCACGCTGATATACATTGGCAGAATGGCAAATGGACGTACCCGTACGTCCCCTGTAAAAAGCCGTGCAGCGGGCGCACAAGCGCCACCGCACTCTCCGTGACCTTGCCCACGGGCCCCGCGAACTTGGTGTCCTGGAGTGGCAGAATGGGGAGATGCCTGTGTAAACAAGGCATTTGCCTGTTCTGCCTAGTGACAGGATAGAGATCTACTGCTCCCTGTCATCAGGAGCAGTGATCAGTGACGTGTCACATGTAGCTACGCCCCCCACACAGTTAGAATCACTCCCTAGGACACACATAACCCTCTTCCTCGCCCCCTAGTGTTTAACCCCTTCCCTGCCAGTGTCATTTACACGATAATCAGTGCATTTTTATAGCTCTGATCGCCGTAAAAATGACACTGGTCCCAGAATAGCGTCAAAAGTGTCCGATGTGTCCGCCGCAATGTCTTTTGGGACCTGTGTGTTTCCCAGAAGACAGTGGGGGGGGCTTAGTGGCGTAATCCCTGCGTGGATCTATGCCCAGAAGTGGGGGAAAGGTGCAAAATGTGACACCGGAGGGGGGGGGAGGGTTTCGAAAAGCGGAGGTTCAATTTTTGTGTGGACCTCCGCTTTAACCCCTTCCTCCACCCCTACTGGTTAACCCCTTCCCTGCCAGTGTCATTTTCACAGTAATCAATGCATTTTTTTAGCACTGATCGCTGTATAAATGACAATGGTCCCAAAATAGCGTCAAAAGTGTCTGATGTGTCCGGCGCAATGTCAGGATAAAAATCGCAGATCGCCGGCATTACTAATAAAAAAAACTTTTTTTTTTAAATAAAAATGCCAGAAAACAACCCCTTATTTTGTGGACGCTATGGGCCAGATTCACAGAGCCCTTACTCCGGTGTATCTCCTGTTAGACCGGAGTACTTTCAAATTACGCGCGTCGTTTCATTAGTCTGAATCCTCAAAGCATGAAACGACGGCTTCGGGCTTCAATCCGACTGGCTTACGTGTTCGTACGCCTTCGGATCTACGCTGCAATAATTTTGCGGCCGCTGGGTGGAGTTCCCGTCGTTTTCCGCGTCGGGGTATGCAAATGAGCTTTTTCCGACGATCCATGAAGTTACAAGCGTCATTCGCAATCTCTTACGGCATCTGTAGTCATCTTTTTGCCGCGTAAAGTTATTCCAGCTTTTATCTGGTCTAATATTAGACAGCCCATGTTAAGTATGGCCGTCGTTCCCGCGTCGAATTTCAACGTTTGTTTTTATTTTTGACGTAAGTCGCCTGGGAATAGGAATGTACGTAAACTACGGTACTCAAACAAAAAATGACGTATCGACGTTAGTTCGCGCAATGCACGGCAGGAAATTTCTGAACGGAGCATGCGCAGTTTGATCGCCGCGGGGACGTGCCTAATTTAAATGCTTCACGCCCCCTAATCGCGTATTTAGATTCCGCCGCGAGAAATACACTACGCCGCCGTACGTTACGGGCCAAAATCTACATGAATTCGTCGTAGAGCCAGGTAAAATACGGCGGCGTAGTGTATCTATGATACTCTGCGCCAATGTAATTGTAATTGAATCTGGCCCTATAACTTTTGCGCAAACCGATCAATAAACGCTTATTGCCATATATAATTTTTTTTAACCAAAAATATGTAGAAGAATACGTATCGGCCTAAACTGAGGAAAAAAAAAGTTATTTGATATATTTTTGGGGGATATTTTTTATAGCAAAAAGTAAAAAATATGGGGCCAGATTCACATACAATTACATTGGCGCAGAGTATCAGAGATACGCTACGCCGCCGTATTTTACCTGGCTCTACGACGAATCCAAGTAGATTTTGATCCCGTAACGTACGGCGGCGTAGTGTATTTCTCGCGGTGGAATCGAAATACGTGTTTGGGTGGAGTAAAGCATGTAAATTAGGCGCGTCCCCGCGGCGATCGAACTGCGCATGCTCCATTCAGAAATTTCCCGCCGTGCATTGCGCGAAATAACGTCGATACGTCATTCGTTGTTCGAGTAGCGTCGTTTACGTACATTCCTATTCCCAGACGACTTACGTAAAAAATAAAAAAAGACGTTGACATTCGACGCGGGAACGACGGCCATACTTAACATGGGCCGTCTAAAACTAGACCAGATAAAAGCTGGAATAACTTTACGCAGCAAAAGATGACTACAGATGCCGTAAGAGATTGCGAATGACGCTCGTAACTTCGTGGATCGTCGGAAAAAGCTCATTTGCATACCCCGACGCGGAAAACGACGGGAACTCCACCCAGCGGCCGCAAATTTATTGCAGCGTAGATCCGAAGGCGTACGGACACGTAAGCCAGTCGGATTGAAGCCCGCAGCCGTCGTTTCATGGTTTGAGGATTCAGACTAATGAAACGACGCGCGTAATTTGAAAGTACTCCGGTCTACCGCGAGATACACCGGAGTAATGGCTCTGTGAATCTGGCCCAATGTTTTTTTCAAAATTGTCGCTCTATTTTCATTTATAGTGCAAAAAAATAAAAACCGCAGAGGAGATCAAATACCACCAAAAGAAATCTCTATTTGTGGGGAAAAAAAAAAGGATGTCAATTTCGTTTGGGAGCCACGTCGCACGACCGCGCAATTGTCAGTTAAAGCAACGCAGTGCCGAATTGCAAAAAGTGCACCGGTCATTGGACAGCCAAATCCTCTGTGGGCTGAAGTGGTTAAACAATATTAGCGCAGCGGTTTATCAAGTGCAAAATGTACTTTAAAAAAAAATATCACTAAAGTTAATTTTGGGGCACGCAAAAGCAATATATTACTCTGTTTTTTTGGTACAGTAAAAAAAGATGAGGTTCAGGGGAGTAGCTACAGGGGTCACAGCGGTCGCAATTGCTCCCCTGTACAGCCGGATACGAGGGCCAATGGGGGGGGGACATATAGAGTAACCAATGCCCTCCATTATTCTCCTGCAGCTGCTGAAAGCAGCCTTCTCCTCCTCTCCCTCCTGCAGGCATTCAGCAGCTGGAGGAGGAAAATGGAGGAGATTGGTTCCTATATATGCCCCTCCTATCATTGCTGCCCCCGGGCTCCTGTGTGCTTCCCTAAGAACTAGAGATCCCTGATTATCCGCACCTGCACTTCTAGAGAACGCTCTAGAGAACATTGGCCCCCGAAGAGGAAAACGAGGCAATTCTGCCTCATACCCACAAATTGCAGTGCCACAGTGCCCACCAATGCCCTCAAGTGCAGATACCTATCAATGGCCCACAAGTGGTGCCAATCAGTGCCACCTAGAAATGCTGTATCACCACCATTGCCGAATTGCCAGAGCCAGCTGTAGTGAATTATCACTGCAGTATCAGTGACCATGCTAGTACCACCTATCAATGCCACCTATAAGTGCCACTTCTCAGTGCCCACCAGTGCCAACCTCATCAGAGTTGGAGGAGAGTGTATCGCCCCCGAATCAGACCTAGCAAGACAGGAGTGCCAATCAGTGCCCATGCCACCGATCACTGCGTACACGCTAAGCCACCTATCCCACCTAGCACTTCTAGTGCCAGTGCCCACCCAATGCCACCTAGCAATGCCACAGTGCCCACCAATGCCCTCAAGTGCCACCTATCAATGCCCACAAGTGGTGCCAATCAGTGCCACCTAGAAATGCTGCCTATCACTTTAACCTACCAGTGCCAATCACTGCCACCCATCACTGCCACATATCAGTGACCATCACTTCCAGCTATCAGTACCACCTATCAATGCCACCTATAAGTGCCACTTCTCAGTGCCCACCAGTGCCACCTATCAATGTCCTTCAGTGTCACCTCTCAGCGCCCACCAGTGCCACCTATCAGTGCCCACAAGTGCCACCTATCAATGCCCACCAGTGGTGCCAATCAGTGCCACCTAGCAATGCTGCCTATCAGTTTAACCTACCAATGACTATCAGTGCCCATCATTGCCACCCATCACTGCCACATATCAGTGCCCATCACTGCCAGCTATCAGTGCCACCTATCAATGCCACCTATTAGTACCACTTCTCAGTGCCCACCAGTGCCAGCCATCAATGCCCTTCTGTGCCACCCATTAGTGTCACCTCTCAGTGCCCACCAGTGCCACCTATCAGTGCCACCTATCAGTGCCGCCTATCAATGGTTTAAATGCCCAGTAAGTAAGTGGTTAATATCTGTTTATTATTCAATATAGACCTTTAATATAGAACTGTGGCCTTCCATTTAAAAGCACCTCATTATAAGTCCATCTGCATTATTAGTCCCACAAATACCCGGTGATCCTGCCAGCGAAGTCAATCTTTTGCCACGTCCTATAATGGGGAAAGAAGGGGGGGGGACGATGCTGCACTGCTCCCAAATCCAGAGCAGAGTTGTCACTTTCAGGTAGGGGCCGTGCCCTGTTTGCACTACAGTGGGCGGAGAAGATGTTGCAGGGGGCGTGGCTAACCCTCCCACTGTGACCTGCAGTGTCCGGGAGGGGGGCGTTTGTGAGACACACATGAAGGAGGATTTGGCTCAGTCAAGGAAGATGAAGGGTTGTGTACAAGGCCGGGGCATAAGGGACAGCTGCCCCCGGGGGGCCCAGTCATTGTTGTGGGACCCAATGCAGCTGCCCCCTTGAGCCCGCACTGCCTGCAAATAGTTGATAAGTGAATTCGAGAGGGCCCAAGAAAATGTTTGCCCCGGGTTCAAATAATATCAAAGACGGCCCTGGTTGTGTATGACGTGGTAACTGGATTTGGTTTTGGTTTAGTCGTCTGGGAGCCTTTCGATGTACTTTGACCTTTTTATGAAACCTCCAAAGTATTGTATTTGTCACTTTGGACAGTCGTGGTGAAGGAAGAACTTGCTCTTGGAGTATTTATTCTTCATGGTCCACTTAATGTTTCCTCTGCCTACATCATACTTTGTGCTAAAAGGTCCCGAGGTGCGATCTCCGAGGGTTGGGCGGTACGAGTGCGGGGTGCCAAAACCAACATTCTGCAGAGTGTATTCTGTAATATCAAAGGACTCGAGAAGAGATTGGATAAATCTACTCATCAAGTAAAAACAAGACCTTAAAATACTGCCAATGCTTTTACAAAGACGGCATACAGGCAGGAAGCCACCATGGTGTGACCACGATCTCTGAGCCACCATGGTGTGACCACAACCTCTGAGCCACCATGGTGTGACCACGACCTCTGAGCCACCGTGGTGTGACCACGATCTCTGAGCCACCGTGGTGTGACCACGACCTCTGAGCCACCGTAATGTGATCACGACCTCTGAGTCACCATGGTGTGACCACAACCTCTGAGCCACCATGGTGTGACCACGACCTCTGAGCCACCGTGGTGTGACCACGATCTCTGAGCCACCGTGGTGTGACCACGACCTCTGAGCCACCGTGGTGTGATCACGACCTCTGAGTCACCATGGTGTGACCACAACCTCTAAGCCACCATGGTGTGACCACGACCTCTGAGCCACCGCGGTTTGACCACGATCTCTGAGCCACCGTGGTGTGATCACGACCTCTAAGCCACCATGGTGTGACCACAACCTCTGAGCCACCATGGGGTGACCACAACCTCTGAGCCACCATGGTGTGACCACGACCTCTGAGCCACCGTGGTGTGACCACAACTTCTCAGCCACCGTGGTGTGACCACGACCTCTCAGCCACCGTGGTGTGACCACGACCTCTCAGCCACCATAATAGAATCCAAACTATCGAACTGCCATGATGTTGCCCTTAAAACTGAGTCACCCTGATAGAATCCTAACCACTGAGACACATTGATATAACCATAACCACTGGGGCACTGGGGTGTAACAATTACCACTGAACCACCATTATATAACCCTAACCACTGACTCAACCTGATGTAACCCTAAACATGAAGCCACCAGAATGTTACCCTAAGCACTAAACCACCACAGTGTAGCCCTAACCATTGACTTATCATTATATCTTTTTGCCACTGAGTCACTGTGGTGTGACCACAACCTCTGAGCCACCATGGGGTGACCACGACCTCTGAGCCACCATGGTGTGACCATGACCTCTGAGTCACCATGGTGTGACTATGACCTCTGAGCCACCATAGTGTGACCACGACCTCTGAGCCACCATGGTGTGACCACAACCTCTGAGCCACCATGGTATGACCACAACCTCTGAGCCACCATGGTGTGACCACGACCTCTGAGCCACCATGGTGTGACCACAACCTCTGAGCCACCATGGTGTGACCATGACCTCTAAGTCACCATGGTGTGACCACGACCTC
>CM056050.1:610548750-610564124 GCA_029574335.1 Rana kukunoris
CACCCTGCCGCCCGCTGATTGGCTGGGCTGACCAGGCAAGGGACAGAGCTGCATGACAGGTGACCAATCACGCTGCGGGCATTGTTCTCATATCGGGTGAAAGCACAAGGTGGCAGGTGCGGAGGGGCTGCAGGAGGACTTCACCGCCATCTAGTGGTGGAAGAAGAGAAGGCAGGGAGTCGTGACACGCATGGGTTACTGAGTGCTGGTGTGACATCTATGAGCAAAGAGAGCAGCTCCCTATGGTTGTGTCTGGGGGTGACTCAGTGGCGGCTGGTGCTCAACATTTTTTTGGGGGAGGGGGGGGGGGGGGGGAGGGCGTAAACGAAAAAAAAAACAATTGCAGCCTCACTGTGCCCATCAAATGCAGCCACTGTGCCCATCAATTGTCACCGCTGTCCCATGCCACAAAACGCAGCCACTGTGCCATCAATTGTCACCACTGTGCCATGCCATCAAAAGCAGCCACTGTGCCATCAATTGTCACCACTGTGCCATTAATTGTCACCACTCTGCCATGCCATAAAACGCAGCCACTGTGCTATCAAACACAACCACTGTGCCATGCCATCAAAAGCAGCCACTGTGCCATCAATTGTCACCACTGTGCTGTGCCATCAAATGCAGCCACTGTGCCATCAATTGTCACCACTGTGCCATGCCATCAAACGCAGTCACTGTGCCATGCCAGCAAACACAGCCACTGTGTCATCAATTGTCACCACTGTGCCATCAATTGTCGCCACTGTGCCATCAATTGTTACCACTGTGCCATCAATTGTTACCACTGTGCCATCAATTGTTACCACTGTGCCATCAATTGATGGCCACTGTGCCCCGCAATTGTCGCCATTGTGCCCAGTAAAATGCTGCCACTGTGACCTGTATGTGCTATCAATTGTTAGCACTGTGCCCATCAATTTTTACTACTGTGACCAGCAATTGTAGCCACTGTGCCCCACAATTGTCGCCACTGTGCCCAGTAGTAAATGTGCTATGCTGCCACTGTTACCACTGACCAGCAATGTATGTGCCCCACAATTGTCGCCATCAATTGCCACTTACCATGTGCTATCAATTGTTACCACTGCCCATCAATTGTTACCACTGTGACCAGCAATTGTAGCCACTGTGCCCCACAATTGTCGCCACTGTGCCCAGTAAAAGGCTGCCACTATAACCTGTATGTGCCAGCAATTGTTACCACTGTGCCCAGCAATTGTAGCCACTGTGCCCCGCAATTGTCGCCACTGTGCCCCGCAATTGTCGCCACTATGCCCAGTTAAATGCTGCCACTGTGACCTGTAAAATGCCCCCCCCCTCCGCCTGGCACTTACCTTTCTGTAGGTCCCTCGATGTCTTCTTCGATGATGCTTCAGCCATTCAGGTTACTGATAACCAGAACCGGCTGAGACGCCTGTCAGTCTTATCCAAGGAACGCACCGCCGGTACGTCTCGAGGATAAGCATTCAGAAAGGAGACTACAGCCTGAGGGCTGTACTTGGAAAGCCTATCAGAGCCGCTGGTCGCTTTACCAAGGAGTTTCCCCCACTGAGCTGACACTTTTTGTTTAATGCGCCGCTCTCTGCAAACCCTACAGACTGTGGATTGACAATCCCAGGAGGTTGGTGGTCTCTGAGATGCTGAAATCCCCCCTCCTGCCGCCAACAATCAGTTCTTGGTTGAAGGCACTTAGATAAGACATCTTCCCATTCTAACATCTGTTTGAACATACAGGTACATGCTTTATTTATTGAATTGCACCCATTAGTTGCACCTAATAAAGTGAGCTCTGGAAGTAATTGCAATACGTCCTATAGCTAATTCATGTAGTGACAATGACCGAGGTATGGGATCACACCCATAATGCATTGGGCTTTATTAAAAAAATGTAGTGCTGAGAGGTCCATAAGAGGTTCATATGAGGTCCATAAGAGGTTCATGAGAGGTCCATTATAGATCCATGAGAGGTCCATGAGATGCCCATTAGAGGTCCATGAGAGGTCCACGAGAGATCCATGAGAGGCCCATAGTGAATGGGATCTATGGGATCACAGCCATAATGCATTAGGCTTCATTAAAAAATGTAATGCTGAGAGGTCCATTAAAGATCCATAAGAGATCCATAAGAGATCCATGAGAAGTCCATGAGAAGTCCATAAGAGGTCCATGAGATGACCATGAGAATTCCATGAGAGGTCCATGAGAGGTCCATAAGAGGTCCATGAGAGGTCCATAAGAGATCAATTAGAGATCCATTGAAGGTCCAAGAGAGGCCCATGAGAGGTCCTTGAGAGGTCCATGAGATGTCCATGAGATGTCTATGAGATGTCCATGAGATGTCCATGAAAGATCCATGAGAGATCCATGAGAGGTCCACAGGAGAACCATGAAAGATCCATGAGAGGTCCATGGGAGGCCCATGATGCCGCAGATCACCCTTGAGTGGGCCACGGTGAATGGGATCTATGGTATCACACCCATAATGCTTTAGGCTTCATTCAAAAAGGCCCATAAGAGGTCCATGAGAGGTCCATGAGAGGTCCATGAGATGTTCATGAGAGATCCATGCGGGGTCCAAGAGAGGCCCATGAAAGGTCCATAAGAGGTCCATGAGATGCCCATAAGAGGTTCATAAGAGGTCCATGGGGGATCCAAGAGAGATCCATGAGAGATCAATGGGAGAACCATGAAAGATCCATGAGAAGTCCATGGGAGGCCCATGATGCCACAGATCACCCCTGAGGGGGCCATAGTGAATGGGATCTATGGGCTCACACACATAATGCATTAGGCTTCATTCGAAAAATAATGCTGAGAGGTCCACGAGAGATCCATGAGAGGTCCATAAGAGGTCCATAAGAGGTCCATAAGAGGTCCATGAGATGCCCATGAGAGGTCCATAAGAGGTCCAAAAGAGGTCCATGAGATGCCCATGAGAGGTCCATAAGAGGTCCATAAGAGGTCCATGAGAGGTCCATGAGATGTTCATGAGAGATCCATGGGGGTCCAAGAGAGGCCCATGAGGGGTCCATGAGATGTCCATGAAAGATTCATCAGAGGTCCATGACAGGTCAAAGTGAGGCCCATGTGAGGCCCATGTGAGGCCCATGTGAGGTCCATGGAAAATCCATGAGAGATCCATGAAAGATCAATGAGAGGTCCATGAAAGGTCCATGAATGGTCCATTGAGAGGTCCATGAGAAGTTCATGAGAGATCCATGAGAGATCCATGAGAGGTCCATGAGAAGTCCATGAGAAGTCAATCAGAGGTCCATGAAAGGTCCATGAGAGGTCCATGAGAGATCCATGAGGAGATCAATGAGAGGTCCATGAGAAGTCCATGAGAAGTCCATGAGAGGTCCATGAGAAGTCCATGAGAAGTCCATGAGAGGTCCATGAAAGATCCATGAAAGGTCCATGAAAGGTCCATGAATGGTCCATGAGAGGTCCATGAGAGATCCATGGGAGAACCATGAAAGATCCATGAAAGGTCCATGGGAGGCCCATGATGCCACAGATCACCCTTGAGGGGCCACAGTGAATAAGTCATAGGTACCAATAAAAAAAGTAATTTATGATGGTCAGAACCATATGCCAAGTGCATATTTTTTAACCTGTTTAGTTGCTTTCTGCCCCAACATGCAGGGCAGGACTTAGGGTGGTGGGGGCCCCTGGGCTTGAGTGTTGACGGGGCCCCCTGGAGGGGGGATCATAGTTGTTGAGCGGGGGGGGGGGGAGCGAATTGAAGTTGTTGAGCTTAAAGTTGTTGAGGGGGGGGGGGCGAATTGAAGTTGTTGAGCGGGGGGGCATTAAAGATCTGTGCACAGAATAAAAATAAAGAAATAATAAATAAATATATATATATATATATATATATAAAAAGGGGGGTAGTCACCCAGGGCCCTGGGGATCTCTGGGCCCTATAATAAAAAAAATAAAAAATAAACCTCTGGGCCCTTTAATAATAATAAAAAAAACATTTATAAAAAATATTAAGAAAATTTAAATATTTTTATAAAAAAAAGGGGGGGTTGCCATTCGGGGGCCCTGACCTCTGGGCCCTTTAATAATAATAATAATAATAATAAATATATATATATATATATATATATATATATATAATATATATATATATTAGCCTTAATCGTCAAGAATCTGTATTTTTCCCGTTGCGAAGGTCACAATCTTTCACATGAAAATAATTTTTCTCACTTTGGTATCCGTCTGCTCTCACTCACGCCATGTCGTGGAAAGTTAAGTCTAAACACACATCTCTGAACCAATAATTGTTTGGAGCATTTGCTACATTACCCAGGCATTTTTTTGAAATATTTTATATACTTAAGACTAGGGATGAGCTTCGAGTGACTCGAACATTTTTTTTTTAAAAAAATAAATAAAAAAAAGCCTGTTAAAAAAATAAAAAATAAATAAACATTTATAAAAAATACATAAAAAAAGCGAAATAAAAAAAAAAATATAAACAATTTGGGGTGTTCGCAGTAAATTGTTTTAAAAAAAAAGGGGGGGTTGCAAATTCCCTTTAATAATAATAATAATAATAATAATAATGAAAAGCCGCGGAACCCCTAATCCTGGTAAAGTCTATGGGAGAAATCTAAAGTAATATAGCTCGTTTTAAAGGCCACACATCTCTGAATATGCATTTGCTAGTTATTGTCCTAAATTGCCTGTTCGGCGAAGTGTTTGGGGACCCGGGTCTAAAGTGCTGTTTTAAAGGCCAAGTTATTGTCCAGGGGAGTGCCCCAGGGGAGTTTGGGGACCCGGGTCCTGCCCCAGGGGAGTGTTTGGGGACCCGGGTCCTGCCCCAGGGGAGTGTTTGGGGAGGGGAGTGTTTGGGGACCCGCGTCCTGCCCCAGGGGAGTGTTTGGGGACCCAGGGGAGTGTTTGGGGACCTGCCCCAGGGGAGTGTTTGGGGACCCGGGTCCTGCCCCAGGGGAGTGTTTGGGGACCCGGGTCCTGCCCCAGGGGAATGTTTGGGGACCCGGGTCCTGTCCCAGGGGAGTGTTTGGGGACCCGGGTCCTGCGCCAGCGGGAGTGTTTGGGGACCTGGGTCCTGCCCCAGGGGAGTGTTTGGGGACCCGGGTCCTGCCCCAGGGGAGTGTTTGGGGACCCCGGGTCCTGCCCCAGGGGAGTGTTTGGGGACCCCGGGTCCTGCCCCAGGGTGACATGTATCAATGCAAAAAAAGTTTTAAAAACTGATTTTTTTTCGGGAGCAGTGATTTTAATAATGCTAAAAGTTAAACAATATTCCTTTAAATGTCGTACCTAGGGGGGGGGTGTATAGTATGCCTGTGAAAGTAGCGCTTGTTTCCCATGCTTAGAACTGTCCCTGCACAAAGTGTCATTTCTAAAGGAAAAAAAGTAATTTAAAATCACTCGCGGCTATAATGAAATGTCGGCTCCCGGCAATACAGAGAAAAGTCATTCATAAAAAAAAAAAAGCGTGAGGGTCCCCCCAAATTCGATTACCAGGCCCTTCGGGTCTGATGTGGGTATTAAGGGAAACTATTCCTCCCACTGACACCAATGATGGGGCACTATTCCTCCCACTGACACCAATGATGGGGCACTATTCCTCCCACTGACACCAATGATGGGACACTATTCCTCCCACTGACACCAATGATGGGGCACTATTCCTCCCACTGACACCAATGATGGGGCACTATTCCTCCCACTGACACCAATGATGGGACACTATTCCTCCCACTGACACCAATGATGGGACACTATTCCTCCCACTGACACCAATGATGGGGCACTATTCCTCCCACTGACACCAATGATGGGACACTATTCCTCCCACTGACACCAATGATGGACACTATTCCTCCCACTGACACCAATGATGGGACACTATTCCTCCCACTGACACCAATGATGGGACACTTTTCCTCCCACTGACACCAATGATTGGGCACTTTTCCTCCCACTGACACCAATGATGGGACACTATTCCTCCCACTGACACCAATGATGGGGCACTTTTCCTCCCACTGACACCAATGATGGGACACTATTCCTCCCACTGACACCAATGATGGGACACTATTCCTCCCACTGACACCAATGATGGGGCACTTTTACTCCCACTGACACCAATGATGGGACACTATTCCTTCCACTGACACCAATGATGGGGCACTCTTCCTCCCACTGATGATGGGTACCCTCCCACTGACACAATGATGGGGCAATTCCTCCCACTGACACCAATGATGGGACACTATTCCTCCCACTGACACCAATGATGGGACACTATTCCTCCCACTGACACCAATGATGGGACACTGACACCAATGATGGGACACTATTCCTCCCACTGACACCAATGATGGGGCACTTTTCCTCCCACTGACACCACACTATTCCTCCCACTGACACCAATGATGGGGCACTCTTCCTCCCACCGACACCAATGATGGGGCACTAATCCTCCCACCGACACCAATCACCCTCCCACTGACACCAATGATGGGACACTATTCCTCCCACTGATACCAATGATGGGACACTATTCCTCCCACTGACACCAATGATGGGACACTATTCCTCCCACTGACACCAATGATGGGACACTATTCCTCCCACTGACACCAATGATGGGACACTATTCCTCCCACTGACACCAATGATGGGGCACTATTCCTCCCGCTGACACCAATGATGGGACACTATTCCTCCCACTGTCACCAATGATGGGGCACTATTCCTCCCACTGACACCAATGATGGGACACTATTCCTCCCACTGACACCAATGATGGGACACTATTCCTCCCACTGACACCAATGATGGGGCACTATTCCTCCTGCTGACACCAATGATGGGACACTATTCCTCCCACTGACACCAATGATGGGGCACTATTCCTCCCGCTGACACCAATGATGGGGCACTATTTCCCCTACTGACACCAATAATGGGGCCCTCGGCCACTGGAAGTAATCTGTGGGAATTAATAATGCCCCATCTTTATTGTTAGTGGGAGGAATTGTGCCCCATCATTGGTGTAATTGGGAGAAATTGTACCCCATTGTTGGTGTAAATGGAAGCAATTGTGCCCCTTCATTGGTTTCAGTGTGTGTGTGTGGGGAGGGGGGGTTAATGCCCCATTGTCAGTATCAGTGGATGAAATAGTGCCCCAAGGGCCTGGTAAAAACAAGCAAAGGGCCCTTTCTCTAGATGGAGGTAATGATCAAAATATTTACACTGACTGTCAACTCCACCTAGTGGCCAATGGCCATAATGCAGCATTTTCCTGATTCACACTATTCTTATGAACAAATAACATCTGACCCGGAGAGAAAAAAGCTTTGTAACATTCGATCTTGCACAGAACAAACGTAAATCAAATTTCAAAGGACAAATAGCTTTGGGAATTTTTTTTTTTTTTAATATAAATTCACCTCAAAATCTCACATTACAAGCAACACACTGGAAACATCAAGACCTATTTTTATCCCGGTGATTACAGCTTGTTGTAGTATAAAGAAAATGTCACAACAACGGGACGCCGAATGTACAATGTAATCAGAGATTTAGGCCCAGATTCACAGAGCGATTACGCGTGCGCAACTGCTGTTGCGCGTGCGTAAGTCTAAATGTGCGCGTGCGTATAGTTGGATGCGATTCACAAAACAATATACGCCAGAAATCTACGTTTTTTGGTCCGGCGTAATTGAGTTAGACATTCGCTTCCCTTCGCGCAAAACTGCGCTAGACACACCATTGATTTGCTAGTCAAATATGCTAATGAGGGAGTTACGGGGATCCACAAAAAAACGCAGTTGCTGCGCAGGCTACGCGATGTGCGCAACTGCAAAATGTCCTGTCTAAAGTTAGAGCACATAAAAGCTGATCTAACTTTTGAAAAAAAGTCTAATTGTCAGATAAAGCAACACCGTTACTGAGGAGCAGACCACACACACGTGTTGCACTACAATTTGACTGCCAACATGCTAGGGGCATCGTCGCTCATAGCTGCACTAGTGAATATAGATGACCAAAGAAGGAGGAGGGCACGGAGGATGGCACGGGAGAGGGTATACCGCACCCGCATACACCTGTTTGGCATGAATGATTCAGAGGTCTTTCGCATCTTCAGATTCCCCCCTCATGCCATCCTGGAATTAACCACAACCTTGCAGGAGGACATCACCAGCCCAACACACCGCTCACATGCAGTGCAGCCACTGGTGAAGGTCCTGGCAACACTCCATGTCCTTGCCAGTGGCTCTTTTCAGCGTACAAGTGGAGTGGTGGCTGGGATGTCACAATCCTCCATGAGCAGATGTGTGCACCAGGTTGTCCCTGCAATCCTCACACGCTTGGCCAACCAAATCATCAAACCCACCACTGAGGAGCTTCGAATCAAGGCAATGGCAGATTTCTACCGAATTGCCAGATTCCCACGCACCATCGGGGCCATAGATTGCACACATGTGGCACTCCAGCCCCCCCCATGAGACCGAGCACATGTACCGCAATCGGAAGAATTGGCACTCCATCAACGTACAGGTGATAGTTGATGCCCAAGGCCTCATATGGCACGTCCGTGCCAAACACCCCGGATCCACCCATGACAGCTACATCTACAATCAATGCCACATCCGAACGGAATTCGAACAGAACGTGTATGGGAACACCTGGCTGGTTGGTGAGTGACATGGGAGTCAGGCATGACTATCCCCTCCCGTGATGCACAACAGAAGTGGCACATGCATGACTAACATTCTCCTGTCTTTTCCTTTACAGGTGACTCTGCATATGCACTGGGACCCCATCTCATGACTCCTATCCGGAACCCCCAAACCCCAGGAGAGGAACGATACAATGAAGCACACATCAAAACCCGTGCAGTGGTGGAGCGCACCTTTGGCCTCCTGAAGTCACGTTTCCGATGCCTGGATAAGTCTGGGGGTACACTGTTGTATTCCCCAAACTTCGTGTGCCATATCATCGCTGCATGTTGCATGCTACACAATCTCGCAGTGAGGAAGGGCCTGCAGGTTGAGCTACGTGATGATCTGACCCCCCAACCAGAAAATCAACCCCTAACCGAGGATACCCCGTCTTCTGAGGGAAGAGCAGTCAGGAGACAGCTCATATTGGGCATCTTTGCACGTTAAACACACACATTAATCATGGCACAATGAGAATGCATGCATGCACACCACTATGGTCCCTAGCACACACACCCCACATCCTCATCAAATTGGATTGGCACCAGTCCACCATGCAAGACTGGTGAGCAGTAACGCCACGTCAAGGCTCCAATTATGTCACTGTACATTCATACACCATTCACACGGACCTGGGAATCACTTCTCCCTGGTCCTGGGGAACCCTTCTCCACCAAAATTGAGGGTGACACCCCTTTTCCAGCAGGAATGTCACCCCCACATTCAAACATCATTCACAACCCAAAATATGCCAAAAAAGTCAAACAAACAAAAATGCATAGAAACAAAAAATGCATAGTAAAAAAAAAAACGCTTAGAAAAAACAAAAACAAGCAGAGAGCAAAAATAAAAAAGCTTTCAAAACAAACAAAAGTGGAAAAAAAAATTATTGCCCTCTGCCTGAGCCACGCCTGGGGCGCCCCCGGCCACGGCCCCGGACCCTCAGGGGAGACGCATGGGGGAGGGGAAAAGCCGGGGAAGGAGGAGCAGCCCCTGAGATCTGCCCACCTGGCGGCCTGCCCTCCAAGGCCACGGCTATTCTGTCCAGGGCAGCACCAAGTGTTGCCGTGTTGCCCTGGATAGCCTGGGTAAGGGCCCTCACATCCTGCCCAACGCCTGCTGCTGTAGTTTGCAGGTCATTAAGGCAGGTTGTGGAGGCCCGGGAGTGGGAGTCCAGGTTACCCAGGCTATCATTAATGGAGGACAGGCTCTGATCCACCCGCCCCATAAGTCTGGCAGAGCCTGTCTCAGAAGGCGGGTCTGGGTGGCCAGGTTCCTTCTCAGATTGGCAGGCGGGCATGAGATTGGGCGCCCCCCTGGTGCTTGGGGATGACCTCCTGGCTCCAGCTGATGGTTGTGGCCGGGGAGAAGGGGAGGCCCTTGTGAGGGGAGCCATGTTGGGGGAGGAGGGGGGGGGCTGACCCTTAGGGAGGGCAGGCTTCTTGCAGCCAGAGGGGAAGAGTCCGCAGAAACCAAAGGGCCAGTGCCTTCCATGGACTCCTCCTCCTCATGATTCTGCTCCTCCTCATGATCGTCCTCCGCATGATCCTCCCCCTCCTCTTGTTCCTCCTCTGCGGACTCTGGCCTGTTGGGGGGGCCTCATTAGGCTGCTGTCCTGGGGTTGGAGCGGTCAGTCCAGATGGCCCTGCACCCTCCTGCACAGCTGTGGATGACACAAAACATTCACAGGTTGGAGGATCCACACACTTGCCACATATTCCCTTTCACCCCCTCCCCCACACATGCTACACACCTGAGAGAAATAAAAACCTTACCTGTCACCGCGGGGACCTCCTCAATGGACTTGTGTCAAAGCCTGGCAGGCCCTCCACTTCATGCCGGTGAAAGGTCAGGGCCACCACACGCTCCGTCTCTGAAAATCTAACCCGGCATGGTGGGCCCCCTCCTGTGCCCCTGGCATGGGCATTTATTGCGGCCAGTTTTTTTTTCACGGACTCACGCCGGAGATCATTTATTTTCTTTTCTATCCCAGAGCGGGTCCGTGTCTCCCCCTCCCCCGATGAATTGACCTGCTCTGTGATCATATCCAAGATCTCCCTCCTCCTGGCCGGGGTGGTGGTGGCACTCTGCGGGCCGTGGAGAAAACGCCCATAGTCGGTAATGGCCCGGGCAAGAATTCTTTTTTCCCCCACAGTAAAATTGAGCTTTCTTTTTCTCTCAGTCATACTTCCAAACAAACTCACTACCAGTCTCCAAAAATCTGTCACAAATACAAGCACAACCAATCAGACAAGAACACACACAAAGAGAAAAAGAACAGCCAAAAATCACACTAGCACTCAGCAAGAAACACACACAAAAAAATCAGATGAAAAAAAAAAGCAAGAAAACAAACGCTCAGAAATCTATCAATCAAACAAACAGTCTCAAACACTTATCAAAACACACTTTCACAAAACTACCAACAAGCACAAGATCACACAGAACACTAATCTGACAACTACAAAACACACTCTAACGAACAACAGAGCAAAAGCACTTGATTCAATGGGAAGGGACACAAAGGGATGTACTTTTGCAATGGAAGGGCGTTTCTCTCGTCTATTTATGTGTGTCTATTTGCGTTTCTCTCGGTCTATGCTGTCTGCGTAGTTCACAACATTGCCCTAGTCCATTTCCAATTTCAATGATTGCGCCGCTCCCGAGTTGTGAGCATGCGCACAACGGAGCTGACATGGTTTCCTTCACGCGCGCATGCGCGAGTCGGCCGGCCCTTCATTTGCATGGGGTCACGGCTCATTTCAATGTAACACGCCCACGTCCCTTCCCAATTTGTATTACTCCTCCTTACGCCTACGGAAATTACGTTTGCGGCAAGCTCTTGCGTAAATAGCTACGTGAATCGCCGGATTACGCGGCTAGATTGCGCAAGTCTAACGGAAAAGTGGTGCGCTACGCCGGAATGATAATGCGCCGATCTACGTGAATCTGCCCCTTAGTATCTGTATGAATGCCAAGTCCGGCCGGGTCCATGTCCCCTGATAGGCCGGGCTTTGTGTCGGGGATAACAATGATGAGTGTTCAGGTTACTGGGAGGGAAACACAGATCTCTCCTCCATTATATCGTTCTATATCACTGCGCAAACACTGAGAGTACCGCCATTGTCTGCCCCGGGAAAATACCGTGCGGGGGGGGTATTTATACAGCAGTCACCAAACATTCACCGCCGGTGAATAAGTCACAAAGCACATTTAAACGAGTCCTTACTTTTTCTTCTATACTATTCATAATTATTTATAATTATATTATTTAATTTTTATAATTACATTTTTTTCTACTCTTTACAACAAATTATATTTATTTAATTTTTAATACTTTTTTAAAATTATTTAGATTTTTTTTTACACTTTTTTTCTAACTTAATATTTTTTATTTATTTTTTTGTATTTATTGAATTTTTTAAGCACATTTAAACAAGTCCTTTGTTTTTATTATATTATTATTTATCATTTTTCCTACATTTATTTATAACTTGTTTATTTATTTTTTATAATTACATTTTTTATTTAATTTTTTAAAACTGTTTTAAAATTATTTAGACATTTTTTACACTTTTTTTAACTTAATATTTTTTATTTATTTTTTGTGTTTATTAAAAATTTTAAGCACATTTAAACAAGTCCTTCGTTTTTTTTCATATTATTATTTATCATTTTTTCTACATTTATTTATAATTGTATTTATTTGTTTTTTATAATTAAAAAAAATCTACTTAAAAAAAATTATATTTATTTAATTTTTAAAACTTTTTTAAAAATTATTTCGATTTTTTTTTTACACTTTTTTTTTCTAACTTAATATTTTTTTTGTATTTTTTTTTTAAGCACATTTAAACAAGTCCTTGCTTTTTTTGTATTATTATTTATCATTTTTTTCTACATTTATTTATAATTGTATTTATTAATTTATTTATTATAATTTTATTTTTTTCTACTTTCAATCTTTTTTAAATTATTTACAATTTTTTTTACACTTCTTTCTAATTAATTTTTTTTCTACTTTTTAAAAAAAAATATTTTGTTTTTTATTTAAGCACATTTAAATGAGTCCTTACATTTTTTTTTATATTATCATTTATCATTTTTTCTACATTTATTTATAATTGTATTTATTATAATTTTATTTATTTTTCTTCTTTTTTTTTTTATTTATTTCATTTTTAAAATCATTTAGAATTTTTTTGACACTTTTCTTCTTACTTAATTTTTTTCTACTTTATTGATTTTTTTGTGTTAATTTTATTATTTAAACTTTTTTTAAGTGCCCTGTTGGGGGTGTTTTGGTGAGATATTGGGGGTCTAAACAGACCGCTGATGTCTCATTTGAGACAGAGAAAGGGACTGAGGACATTGAGGACTGAAGACTCCTTCAGCCCCCTTCTCTGCAAACCTCAGCTGCACTGTAGATGATTGAACAGGAGGCGCTCTGAGGCTTCCTGTCCATTTACAAACTGAAGCATAGTAAACACTGATTACCATGCTTCAGTGATGAATGGACACAGGAGTGATTGGTACCAATCGCTCACTATGTTAGGGCATAGGACATACTTACTGGCCTCTGGCCGCTCGTTTTTTTTTTAGGAATTTGCTTTGCACGCTTTTTAAAGGTGCGTTTTGCTGCGATTTCCATGCCATCCAATCGCACAGCTGCCTTAAAAAATGAATGGCACCCAAATGTGTGTGGAACTGTTTGTCACGATCACAGAATTTCTCCCCATTCATTGAATGGGCGGGGGGTGCGGCTCTGTGGGCGGAGTCATGTACAGCTTGGCAGTTAGGAAGAGCCAGGTGAATGTGTAATATCCAGGAAGTCCTGCAGCGCCACCCACTGGCTGGGAGTAAAGCACACACACCTTTATTCTCCTTACTAAACAAGGAAAAAAGTAATGGAACAGCGGCTGTAATTGCTGAACACAAAACGAATTTAAAAAATAAATTATGTTTATTTAATTTAAAAAAAAAGATTTTTAAAATTATTTATAATTTTTTTTTTACACTTTTTTTCTAACTTGATTTCTTTTCGACTTTTTTGATTTTTTTTGGGTTAATATTTAATTTTTTTAAGCACATTTAAACGAGTCGTTTTTTAAAAACTATTATTTATAAAAAAAATTACATTTAGTTATGATTGTATCTATTTATTTATTGTTTTTTTTTTTTAATTCTACTTTAAAAATATATATATTTATTTAATTTTTAAAACTTTTTTTAATTATATAGAATTTTTTATACACATTTTTTTCTAAGTTATTTTTTTCTACTTTTTTTTAATTTCTTTATTATTTATCGTAATTAAAAAAAAAAATCTACTTTAAAAAAATCTATATTTATTTAATTTTTAAAACTTTTTTTAAATTATTTAGAATTTTTTATACACATTTTTTCTAATTTTTCTTCTACTTTTTGTGATTTTTTTTTGTGTTTATTTTATTTTTTTTAAGCACATTTAAACGAGTCCTTACTTTTTTTTATATTATTATCTATTCTTTTTTATTTTTTTTTTTTTTTTTTTTTCTACATTAATTTATTGAACGGCTGTAATTGATGAACACAAAAAATTAAAAATGTGACCAATCCACAGAAGGCGGAGAATGAAGTCACGTGTGCTTGCAGGAGGTTCGGTCGCTCCCGTGGAGGGGAGGAGATTCCGATGGAGGGTCACGTGGGTTCGGAGGCGGGGCTCCCGAATACAGCCGACTGACAGTTGCTGGGCCGTTGTTATGGTAACGGCAGGAAGTGACGTCATTCCCGGACCTCCGGCGCGGATTGGAGGCTGGAGCGGCGGTAATGTTCAATCCCCTGGACTGTGTGAGAGGAGAGGAAAGAGAAAGGTGAGAGAGGGGGGAGTACCGGGGATCCCCCTGAGGTGTATGTGGGGGAGGGGTGGTTCTGGGGGTGTCACTGGACCGTCTCTGGGGTGTGGGTGATCCCTTCACGGATCCTGGAGATGCCACTGGGTGCTGCTGTGATTGGTTTGCATTGTGGGGGTCACTGGCTGGAAGGGGGCTCTAATTGGCATTAGGAGTGTCACTGGTTGGTGTGAGTCTCACTGGGGGGGGGGGGTAATACTGGTTGGGGTGTCACTGGTTGGTGGGGGGGGGGGGTAATACTGGTTGGGGGTGTCACTGGTTGGGGGGGGGGGGGGGTAATACTGGTTGGGGGTGTCACTGGTTGGGGGGGGGGGGGGGGTAATACTGGTTGGGGGTGTCACTGGTTGGCATTGTGAATTTCACTGGTTGGGGGTGTCACTGGTTGGGGGGGGGGTAATACTGGTTGGGGGGGGATAATATTGGTTGGGGGTGTCACTGGTTGGGGGGGGGGGTAATACTGGTGGGGGTGTCACTGGTTGGGGGGGGGGGAATAATATAATACTGGTTGGGGGTGTCACTGGTTGGTGTTGGAAGGGATCGCTGGTTAGTGTTGGAGGGGTGTCATGGTTGGTGGGGGGGGGGAGGGGGTTTTGCTGGTTGCCATTGAGTCTCATTTGTTGTAGGCAGTGGTGTAGTGTGGGGTTGTCCGCCGCCCGGGGTAAGGCAAGTAATTTGCGCCCCCCCTAACCTGCGGACTTTTAGTACTCCCCCGAGAGTCTGTCCCTTCCCTTTCTAACAATAGTATTGACCAGCCTGACCCCTACACTGACCC